>CM051708.1:20641018-20643518 GCA_028022725.1 Lycodopsis pacificus
ATGTACAATACTTGAATAAACAATAATCAAATGCAGAGACAGTTATTTACCAATATGTTACGAGTAGTTGCATTTACAACCGGCCCTTTGAGGACCGCGATGCTGATGTGGCCCGCAGTGAAGAGGAGTTTGAGACCCCTTGTTTAAAGGCTTGTTTGTGTTCCAATCAAGTTTTCTAATCAGATCTAGAGATCACCTATGTGATTGATCGCAGCATCCCCAATGATCTAAAGGAACAAATGTGGGTAGACGTGTTCATCCTGATGTCTGATTTCCGTCCTAACATTTGGTTCTACTTCCTTTCACTGGCTCTGCGTTGGTGTTGTAGTTATTGATGGTACATCATAGGTGTGGTGTCAAGACTCTGGTTTGGGGCTTAGAGTTCCTGTTGTTGAACCCTGAAGGCCTCATCGAGAGCCTGATCACACAGGACGTACTTGAAAACATGAAATCCTCAGCACCGCGTTTACTAATCTTTACGGGCAGCCAGCCACATCGTTACCAGACCCGCTAGAAGGGATCTTACTTCTCCCAGTCTTAAATCCCATCTTGACATCAGAACCCAAACTCAAAGAGTCTACGGCACACGGAAGGACACCAAAAGGACAAATGACAATAATGTCAAGCATGTTTGGTTAAGATCACACTATCCCAGTTGTGTCAAAGAAAGGGGGGCGAAGAGGCTCCTCTGGGACTAAACTGGACGAGTCCCAGAGGGCTCTTGTCCATTATTAGTCTCGACCCTCCAACCATTTACTGAGCTTCTCTTAGTGAAGATGAAACACCCTTCCCTTTGTCCCACTGAGGTGTACCGACTGGTTAAACAAAGCCTCATCGATTAATCACCAAGCCAATCAGAGATCTTAGACTGGGAATTGTCAATCCGGATCCAGAACAACAATAAGAACTTTTAGTTGTAAGTCTCCTTCCTCTGATCCTCAGGGTGTAAACACCTGGATCCCAAAAGTAGGACTCAAAGCGCCTCAAAGTCCCTGAAGGAACCGTTTGTAAAAGGTGCTGATGAAATAACGTCCTGTGTGATCACGTCTTGAGGGGCAGCGCTCAGGCTTTTGCACACAGTCAGGTCTATAGTTCATCTTGTTGGGTTTTAGGTGCTAAGCTAACCAGGGCTGCTCGCTAACCAGCCGCGGGGGTTTCGTCAGGTCCTGATCTGGGACATCAGCGCGCCGATCGATCCACAGGCTCAGTTTGTGTATTTTACAGCAACAACACACTTCCTGTCTTGAGTCCTGTCAGGTGCTGTCAAGCCCGGCCTCACTTCCTGTCATCAACCCGTTCAGACATGCGTTGAGTCCTTAAAACAACGTTTTCCACAGTATCACGACATCTGTTAGCCACTGACTGTGATACTGATGTTTCAGGGTACTTTTTTTAAACGGACGCTGTGGGAGATCAGCTGGTCCGTTGATCAGATGGTGTCGATGCAACGCGTTGTTCAGCCAGATGAACGTCTCGTTTGCTTGAACCTGAATGTGTGTTAAAATACGACAAACTATTTGTTCTGATTTTAAAACGGGCATCTCTGCAAATTGTAGAATATCTTAAGTGTTTTATATTTTTTAACCCCTGAACAAAACCAAGTAGAAGTACATGTCTGACTTTAAGTTGAACGCTACTCGTACTGCTGAGCACTGAGCGGGTTTCAGGTATTTGAGGCCAGGCAGGTGCTGTCCTCGTCTCTGACGGTTTCAGGTGCTCAGCGTCTTTCTCTTTGAAACAGTTTACGGTTAAAGATCGACGCGTCCTGCTCCAACTTTGTCACGTCCATCTGGGAGACTTGGAGTTACAGAAACGGTGTCAGATAGTAGAAAGTTTAACAACAGATACTTGGTGATCCAGAACTACACCGCAGAGGTTTAAAAATACAAACTCCCCTGGTCGACCTCAAAGGATGTTCAGGGTTCCTACTCAGATCCACGAAGTCGAAGAGAAACCACTGACACAAAACTCTGAGAACATCTGAGAAACCTGAACGTCTCGACGTCCGAGAGTTCAATGTTTCGAATCAATGACTTTATGTTTGCCGTTTACAGCCGAGTTCCCTTTGAATCTGGAATCTGTGGAGGAACCCTGAACTCGGTCAAATACCGCTCTGAATGAACTTCTAACCTTCAACGATCACCGTTAACGTAGTTTTACACACTGAAGAATACATTCAAGCTCCAGTAATTCCTAGTTTTGTCTTTGAGACAACGCTTCAACTCTTTTCTGTTTACGTCACCAAACCTGCCAAAATGAAGCTCAGACTCTTTTACATAGTTCGTTGGTTATTTTGGAGTTGAGGGTAAACATGGTCGACGTTCATGTTCTTGCTTCTTTTTGCCTTACGGGTTCGGTCACATTCGCCCCACGTTCAACAAACTCTGCACGTATCATGTTGTACAAAAACATCAACAGAATAACGTCCATATTTCAAACCCAACCTATCAGTGTTCCTATTGGCTGAATGCGCAAATTGAAAGGAGACTAATTTGGGCTT
>CM051708.1:20648541-20651041 GCA_028022725.1 Lycodopsis pacificus
TGTTAACATGTCAGAACACAGACATGTAAACACGTCAGAACACAGACGTGTTAACATGTCAGAACACAGACGTGTAAACACGTCAGAACACAGACATGTAAACACGTCAGAACACAGGCATGTTAACATGTCAGAACACAGACATGTAAACACGTCAGAACACAGACATGTTAACACGTCAGAACACAGACATGTAAACACGTCAGAACACAGACATGTAAACACGTCAGAACACAGGCATGTTAACATGTCAGAACACAGACATGTAAACACGTCAGAACACAGGCATGTTAACATGTCAGAACACAGGCATGTAAACACGTCAGCAGCTCACCAAGAGGACACGCTCGTCTCTTTGTGTTTATAAAGAGACGAAAGTAAGAGGAAGGAAACATCGTCTCTACGAACACACAAGAAGAGTGAAGTCTGCTGTGAAGCTCCAACATGAGGGAGAGGAGAGGAACACAGGAGACAGGGAAGGAGATGGAGGAGCAAAGGAGACAGTAAAGGAGATGATGGAGGAAAGGAGACAATAAAGGAGATGGAGGAGGTGAAGGAGCAGAGGAGACAGGAAAGGAGATGAGGAGGAGATGATGGAGGAGAGGAGACAAGAAAGGAGATGGAGGAGATGAAAGAGTAGAAGGTGTCAAAGGAGAAAACAACTATCTTCAATTCAATTGAGAGGAGGATTAAAGAGGAGGTGAAACGAGGTACAACAGTTCGTCTGCAGCAGAATGAGAGGAGAAAAGGAGGACCGGTTAAGAGAGTAAAGAAAAGACGACATGATGCAAGTTTTTAACACAGTTATACTTAAAGGAGTGGAGGTGAAGGGGAGCTGAAGAGGAGGTGAGACAGGAAGGAAGAGTAGATCAGATGTTCAAAGAGGAGACAGGAGAAGACATTTTGCAGAGTTTGTCACATTTACAGTGAGAAGAGAGGAGCACAGAGAAAAGGAGGTGAAGCAGGAGGTGATGGAGGTCTTACCGTGGTAGTGAAGGGCCTGTGGGATGTGGGGGGGGGCAGGACAGAAGTGAGAGTCCAAGTTGCTGCGACTGAGTATATCAACCCTGCACCACCTCCATCCATCCCTCCATCCCAAACATGGCCTGGGCCTCCTGCCTCCTCCCTCCTCCGCCCTCCCTCCCTCCTCTCTCCTCCCTCCTCCCTCTCTTCCTCGCTTTAGTCCTTATAGGGCAGGCCCTGAGGGAGTTGGCCAATCAGACGTCTCGCAGAGTTGCCGTACTTTCTCCCATCATGCTGTGCATTCCTCTCAGAGAGTGAAGAATCAGTTTAACAGTACGGTGAGGAAGTCCGTTACTGCAGAACAAGTACTAATACCTTACTCCCAGGATACTAAGTACTAATAACACACGGTAGAATACTCTGTTACAGTAAAAGTACCAACATTTGCAGTGTTTAAATAATACTAATACATTAACATTATTACTGACACGTTAACATTATTACTGACACGTTAACATTATTACTGACACGTTAACATTATTACTGACACATTAACATTATTACTGACACGTTAACATTATTACTGACACATTAACATTATTACTGACACATTAACGTTATTACTGATACATTAACATTATTACTGACACATTAACGTTATTACTGAAACATTAACATTATGACTGACACGTTAACGTTATTACTGACACATTAACATTATTACTGATACATTAACATTATTACTGATACATTAACATTATTACTGACACGTTAACATTATTACTGACACATTAACATTATTACTGACACGTTAACATTATTACTGACACATTAACATTATTACAGACACATTAACATTATTACTGCTACATTAACATTATTACTGACACGTTAACATTATTACTGACACATTAACGTTATTACTGATACATTAACATTATTACTGATGCATTAACATTATTACTGACACATTAACATTATTACTGACACGTTAACATTATTACTGACACATTAACATTATTACTGACACATTAACATTATTACTGATACATTAACATTATTACTGACACATTAACGTTATTACTGACACATTAACATTATTACTGATACATTAAAATTATTACTGACACGTTAACATTATTACTGACACATTAACGTTATTACTGATACGTTAACATTATTACTGATACGTTAACATTATTACTGACACATTAACGTTATTACTGATACGTTAACATTATTACTGATACATTAACATTATTACTGACACGTTAACATTATTACTGACACATTAACGTTATTACTGATACATTAACATTATTACTGACACATTAACGTTATTACTGATACGTTAACATTATTACTGATACGTTAACATTATTACTGATACGTTAACATTATTACTGACACATTAACATACTGATACGTTAACATTATTACTGATACGTTAACATTATTACTGACACATTAACATTATTACTGACACATTAACGTTATTACTGATACATTAACATTATTACTGACACGTTAACATTAT
>CM051708.1:20656041-20691041 GCA_028022725.1 Lycodopsis pacificus
ATTAAACGTGTCCTCGCTTATTAAACGTGTCCTCTCTTATTAAACGTGTCCTCTCTTATTAAAAGTGTCCTCGCTTATTAAACGTGTCCTCTCTTATTAAACGTGTCCTCTCTTATTAAACGTGTCCTCTCTTATTAAACGTGTCCTCTCTTATTAAACGTGTCCTCGCTTATTAAACGTGTCCTCTCTTATTAAACGTGTCCTCGCTTATTAAACGTGTCCTCGCTTATTAAACGTGTCCTTCTAAACCTTCACAAAGTGCCTAAATGTCCTCAGAGTTTGAAACATGACGTCTAAACGGACGGACAATGGACACAAACACTGGACTTTCCCCACTGATTTCCCAGAATGCACCACTGGACCACCTTATAGGAGTAGTACTTCTACTATCTCCTCTGTAGTACTTCTACTATCTCCACTGTAGTACTTCTACTATCTCCACTGTAGTACTTCTACTATCTCCTCTGTAGTACTTCTACTATCTCCTCTGTAGTACTTCTACTATCTCCACTGTAGTACTTCTACTATCTCCTCTGTAGTACTTCTACTATCTCCACTGTAGTACTTCTACTATCTCCTCTGTAGTACTTCTACTATCTCCACTGTAGTACTTCTACTATCTCCTCTGTAGTACTTCTACTACCTCCACTGTAGTACTTCTACTATCTCCTCTGTAGTACTTCTACTATCTCCACTGTAGTACTTCTACTATCTCCTCTGTAGTACTTCTACTACCTCCACTGTAGTACTTCTACTATCTCCTCTGTAGTACTTCTACTATCTCCACTGTAGTACTTCTACTATCTCCTCTGTAGTACTTCTACTATCTCCACTGTAGTACTTCTACTATCTCCTCTGTAGTACTTCTACTATCTCCACTGTAGTACTTCTACTATCTCCTCTGTAGTACTTCTACTACCTCCACTGTAGTACTTCTACTACCTCTACTGTAGTACTTCTACTATCTCCTCTGTAGTACTTCTACTATCTCCTCTGTAGTACTTCTACTATCTCCACTGTAGTACTTCTACTACCTCCACTGTAGTACTTCTACTACCTCTACTGTAGTACTCCCTGATTCTTTTCTTTGGTTTCAGCTCTTCTCACTTTGTTATTATGGGATGTCGAGTTTAAATCATCATCACCTTCGTCTTCGTGTCTCGACAAGTCGGAGAGTTCAGATACAGAGTGAAGGAGGAGACATGTTACTGCAGGTCCAGGATCTGGTCCTGTGTCTGCAGGTCTATAGGATCTGGTCCTGTGTCTGCAGGTCTAGGGTCTGGTCCTGTGTCTGCAGGTCTAGGGTCTGGTCCTGTGTCTGCAGGTCTATAGGATCTGGTCCTGTGTCTGCAGGTCTAGGGTCTGGTCCTGTGTCTGCAGGTCTTGGGTCTGGTCCTGTGTCTGCAGGTCCAGGGTCTGGTCCTGTGTCTGCAGGTCTATAGGATCTGGTCCTGTGTCTGCAGGTCTAGGGTCTGGTCCTGTGTCTGCAGGTCTATAGGGTCTGGTCCTGTGTCTGCAGGTCCAGGGTCTGGTCCTGTGTCTGCAGGTCTATAGGATCTGGTCCTGTGTCTGCAGGTCTAGGGTCTGGTCCTGTGTCTGCAGGTCCAGGGTCTGGTCCTGTGTCTGCAGGTCCAGGGTCTGACCATGTAAGTCTGATTCATGATGAGTCATGATGAGTCACAGCAGAGAGGCTGCTGGGAGAAAACACCGGGTGAGTCACTGTGGACGACTTCATTAGTCCAGCGGGAAACTACAGGATTACAGAAGCATAGTGCAGTGTGTGTATATATGTATATATATATATATATATATATACATATATGTATATATATGTATATATATATATATATATACATATATACATACATATACACACATATATATTTAGGGTTAGGGTTATATATATATGTGTATATATATATGTGTATGTATATGTATGTATGTGGTATCAGTGTGGATGTAGCCTCAGACGCCGCTGTAGTAAAATGAGGGAACTTTGTCCCCATAATGTGTGTATAAAGAGATCTATGTCCCCATAAGACGGGTTAAACACACCTCCCAGTGAGGTCCTAGACCACGTCCTGATGTGGTCTGAGTGTAAACACACGAGGAGATCAGTGAGGGATGTGATCCGGATCCTGCTGGACTCCTTTCTTCGGGGGTTTCTGGTAGCAGACTCGATGGGAAACATCTGGACTCCAGCTTGCTGAGCCAGCGTGCCAACCCTGGAAGAGCTGTTTGTTGTCTGCAGCCAATCAGATCGCAGCATGGTGATCATGTGACTTCTGGTAAACGGGCCGGAGTGTGTGAACTCCTCTTCTTCTTCTGCTATTACTACTACTGATATTACTACAGTAATACTACAGTACTACTACTGATATTACTACAGTAATACTACAGTAGTACTACTGATATTACTACAGTAATACTACTGATATTACTACAGTAATAATACTGATATTACTACAGTAATACTACAGTACTACTACTGATATTACTACAGTAATAATACTGATATTACTACAGTAACACTACAGTGCTACTACTGATATTACTACAGTAATACTACAGTACTACTCCTGATATTATTACAGTAATACTACAGTGCTACTACTGATATTACTACAGTAATACTACAGTACTACTACTGATATTACTACAGTAATACTACAGTGCTACTACTGATATTACTACAGTAATACTACAGTACTACTACTGATATTACTACAGTAATACTACAGTAATAATACTGATATTACTATGACTTATATATAAATTCAAGTCATTATAAGATTCTTTATATTGTGTTATATAATATTGTTATAAACCCTTATGGACATTAATGAGTGCTTATAACTATAATTATACTTTATAACACATAAGTATAAAAGTACTATGAACAGATTATAACACAATAAAGTACTATGAACAGATTATAACACATAAGTATAAAAGTACTATGAACAGGTTATAACATAATAAAGTACTATGAACAGATTATAACATAAGTATAAAAGTACTATGAACAGGTTATAACACAATAAAGTACTATGAACAGATTATAACACATAAGTATAAAGTACTATGACGAATTATAACACAGAGAAACTTTATTTGACTTTAGTTCATAAAGTTTATTCTCAGATCAAAGTGATTCACTTCAGTTCAGAAACAAAAACACAGTTTTTTACATTTTCAGTCACATTTTCCTCCAAACGTTGTGTTGACTTTAATATTCAAACATTTGAATATTGTTCTCTTTCTGTGGTCTGGAGTCACATGTCCTTCCACAGCTTCACTGCAGCTCATTCATAAATGAGTTGCCATAAATGGATGTTAACAGA
Organism: Lycodopsis pacificus; assembly: GCA_028022725.1. Classification (NCBI taxonomy): domain Eukaryota; kingdom Metazoa; phylum Chordata; class Actinopteri; order Perciformes; family Zoarcidae; genus Lycodopsis; species Lycodopsis pacificus. Next base: position 20,659,386 of record CM051708.1, read on the forward strand.
ATATCTTTCAACATTTTGTGTATTTGTTCAATATGAACATTTTTCTGATGAATTAAAGAAAATCTTCAGATTCACAGCAACATAAAAACACATTCAAATAATATTACACTGAATGATGCTAAATATCTTCAAATGTTGGTTTCTGGATTAAAGTGTTTTCTTCTCATCAATCGCTCAACAACAAGCTGATTTACATCTGAGATGATCAATAACGTTAATATATAAACACGTGAATAACTGAACAGTTATAAATAAAGACATATGATGTGTCTTCAGTCTTTTAATGTAAAAGAAGAATCCTTAAGTCACTTCACAAAGTTCTCCTTCACTTCAGAAACCAAATGTTCCGAGGAGTTCATGGTGTCCATCAGTGCAGGAAGTCTCCTTGAGTCCTTGAGTCCTTGAGTCCTTGATTCCTTGAGTCCTTCAGTCCTGGGTGCACAGGGTCCCGGCCAGTCGGTCCCAGTGGGTGAAGTAGGGGGCGTAGTTACAGTTGGACTTGAGGTGGTGCAGGTCGTGGTGGCGGGCCCCGCCGTAGAGGCCCAGAGGCACCAGGCGGTGGGAGGACCAGGGCAGGTCGTATCCACAGTGATCCTCTACCGACAGACTGATGTTCACCACGAAGAAGACCAGCTCCGTCAGAGGATGACAGCTGAGAAGCAACGGGGTCATCGCGGAGAAGAAGCCCAAACTGAGGGTCTCCCAGACTCCAGAGTGCTCCGTGGTCAGGGAGGAGGTGGAGGAGAAGGTGTGGTGCACCTGGAGGAGGAGGAGGAGGAGGAGGTGGAGGAGGTTATTATTATTATTCCTTTCTCCAAACGTCTTCAGCTTAAAGTCCTCATAAAGAAAAGTAGAAATGATCATAACCAAGCAACTTGAATTTGAGGAAATGTTGCTCTTATTAATATTTTACACTTTGTTCATGATCTTTTTCTAATAATTGACATTTCTATCCGTCACAGGTGAATCTTGGTTCAGGTACCCACCTTGTGGAAGTTGCGGTAGAGCCATGGGACTCGGTGGTGCAGCAGGTGCCAGACGAAGCTCTGGAAGTCAAAGAGCAGCAGACAGACCAGCACCTGAGCCAGCAGACGGGCGAGGAGCGGAGCCTCCTGAGGCAGGTGGACTGGTCTCAGGTACCAGTGCACCACGGTCAGAGGCAGGATGAAGACCACGTGGTTGTAGAGCGTCACAGCCAGGCAGCTCCGCACCGTGGCCCAGCTGACGGAGCTCCGAGGCTGCAGCTTGTACCTGTGCACCAGGGCCCACCTGGAGGACAGCAGGTCCAGCAGCAGGAAGGGTGCGCAGCAAGACAGGTAGACAGACAGGGAGAAGAGGACGGGGAAGACAGGTGAGTGCATGAGGGACGAGTGTCCCAGCAGGAAGGTCCAGAGAGGCTGCAGCAGCATGCCGCTGTCAGAGTCAGTCATGATGGGATTAAGGCTGAGAGGACCACGGCTGCTTTTATAGTCGCTTGGCCCCGCCCACCGTCGTGACGTCACCACGCCCTTATAAGGACTCTTCCTGCTGTTGAAGCAGAAGTCGGAGTCGCAGGAAGAAACAAGTTGAGACACAAACGATACCTCTGCTGCTGATTCTACAGAGAGACTGAACGCACCTTCAGGGCTCAAACCTCGTGTCTGTCACGGGTTCACATGCTTCATGACATCAGGAAGACGAGACTCTTCTTCTGTGGTGCGCTGGTGACCTCTACTGGACTTTACTGGACTTACTCTTTAAGAACATTCTTGTGCTATAATCTCCTTATAGTACTGACAGTAATGACATCGCTTATACATAATCATTATGATTTATAACAATAAAGCATCTTATTAAGACTCAAAGTATCAAAATATAATCATCTTTGTGGTGGTTCTGTGTCTCTTTGTGGTGGTTCTGTGTGTCTTTGTGGTGGTTCTGTGTGTCTTTGTGGTGGTTCTGTGTCTCTTTGTGGTGGTTCTGTGTGTCTTTGTGGTGGTTCTGTGTCTCTTTGTGGTGGTTCTGTGTCTCTTTGTGGTGGTTCTGTGTGTCTTTGTGGTGGTTCTGTGTGTCTTTGTGGTGGTTCTGTGTCTCTTTGTGGTGGTTCTGTGTCTCTTTGTGGTGGTTCTGTGTGTCTTTGTGGTGGTTCTGTGTCTCTTTGTGGTGGTTCTGTGTCTCTTTGTGGTGGTTCTGTGTCTCTTTGTGGTGGTTCTGTGTGTCTTTGTGGTGGTTCTGTGTCTCTTTGTGGTGGTTCTGTGTGTCTTTGTGGTGGTTCTGTGTCTCTTTGTGGTGGTTCTGTGTCTCTTTGTGGTGGTTCTGTGTGTCTTTGTGGTGGTTCTGTGTGTCTTTGAGGTGGTTCTGTCTCTTTGATGGTTAGTTAGTGGACTCTTGATATTAATATAAAACCGTTTTTTGTCTGAATGTGTATGAACCTGAGAATAATGCGTCTGTGGAGTTGCCTCTGTGACTCGTCACATGATAAGATCACAGACTTACAGTTCAGATTCTATCGCATTCACACGGCGGCTCAGCGACGGGAGACACTCAGTTCAGTGTCTCGCTCAAGGACACATCGACATGCTCGCGGAGCCGGGGATCGAACCGCCGACTCTGATTGAAGGACGTCGCTCTCCTCACGCTCTCCTTTTAGAGCAGCACTGATTATCATAGATCTTATTCTGCGGAATGAGTACTTTCACTTCAGTACTTTAAGTACATTTTGATGCTGATACTTTTACTTCAGTAATACTTTAAATGAAGGACTTTTACTTTTAACTTGTAACAGAATATTTCCACACTGAGGTACACACAGTACTTTTACTGCAGTAACAGATCAGAGTACTTGAGTATTATTGAATAAGTTGCATTCAAAAGCTCTTAACAACATGAACATAGCAGGAACATCTCCAGTCCAGTAGATGGCGAATAAACACCAACGAAGAAGAACCTAGCCGGAAGTTCGTGACACTACCAAAATGTACACGAAGAAGAAGAAGAGCAACACTTCCGGTGTCTTCACGTCTCCTCCGGCCTGTTGTTAGTGAACTAACTTTAATGACTTGTTTCTCCTAAAGCGGCGCTTTTTGGATTCAATGTAAAACGTTTAAAAACAAGCCAGAAACAGCTGAGCTCCGCTGATGCTGCTCGACAGTTAGCATCGGTTAGCATCTGCTATCCGACACAATGAGCTGCTCCAGCGGGCTGCACACACAGCTGTCCGTCATCATGGAGGCGCTGGTGCACGCTGCGGTGGCGGAGCTGCAGAAGCTGGAGGAGGACGGAGAGGGGTCCGACCCCAACCCTAAGCTCCAGGTGGTCCTCCAGGTGGTCCGGACCGGAGAAGGGCCTCGTCAGGGGGACAGACTGAAGACTCACCGCCAGGAGAAGATGGTGAGGGGGGGAGGTTCTGTTACAGCTGAGGGTTATGTTTTATTGTTATTATTATTATTATTATTATTATTCTGTTAAATGTTTGACTCGTTTTATTTTCAGTGAAGTTCAGATTGAGCACAACAGACAAACAAGATTAATCTTAATGAACACAAATAAACTGGAAAAGAGTCGAGAGAGACGAGAGACGAGAGAGACTGGTGTTGTCTCTGAGCTGACTGGGGTTGTTGTTGTTGTTGTCTCTGAGCTGACTGGTGTTGTTGTTGTTGTCTCTGAGCTGACTGGGGTTGTTGTTGTTGTCTCTGAGCTGACTGGGGTTGTTGTTGTTGTTGTCTCTGAGCTGACTGGGGTTGTTGTTGTTGTCTCTGAGCTGACTGGGGTTGTTGTTGTTGTCTCTGAGCTGACTGGGGTTGTTGTTGTTGTCTCTGAGCTGACTGGGGTTGTTGTTGTTGTCTCTGAGCTGACTGGTGTTGTTGTTGTTGTTGTCTCTGAGCTGACTGGTGTTGTTGTTGTTGACTCCGTCAGGTGCAGTTCGCGTCCCTCATGGAGGTTCTGGGTAACGAGGCTTTGGGTAAGATCATGAACGTGGTGGATGAAGCCAGACTGCTGGTGGAGCCTCCGTCTGTGAGGGGGCTCAGGAGACCTCAGAGGCCTCAGACCAGCATCCTCAACATCCTCAACAACGCACGTGTTGGTACGCAGGCCACGCCTCCACAATCCAACCAATCAGGAAGGTCCCACACGATGATGTCATACTAACACACCTGTGATCTGTTCCGTCACAGAGGTGGAGCACTCGTACGGAGTCCGACTGGAGATGTCCGACACTCACAGATCCACTCAGGTAAGACTCACCTGTTGACTCACCTGCTCGTCAGTGGTGCGTTCACTGACCCTGTTCGTTGTGTGACTTCAGACCAAACCAAAGAACGAGGGAACGGAAAACCTGTTGGTGAGCAGTAAAGACGAACACGGCAACATGGACCTGGGAGCCATCGCTGAGAGTGAGTACCTGGTCAATACCTCATCATTCGCTAATGCTAATCGCTAGCTTACACTTATCACTGAAATACACAACTCTCTATACGTCCACACTAGTTCATCACAATAACAGCTAATTTGCCAAACCCTCAACATGCTAGTGATTAGCACTAGCATTAGCGATCAGCTAAGTAATGTAGACGTCCAGCTCTTCATTGGAGTTTTTCATGTTCTGTAACTGTAGCATTAAATCAAGGTGGAATTAGCATGCTAGCTAACTAGCTAAAAATACTAAATACATAACAGGATGTTTCAAACTCTGTTCTAACGTCTGATTTGTCCGTCACAGAGGTCCAACACCCCGACACTCACAGATCCACTCAGGTAAGACTGACTCCTGCTGACTCACCTGTTCACCAGCGGTGCGTTCACTGACCTGACTGTGACGTCTGTTCATTTGTGTGTCTGCAGACCAAACAGCAGAACGAGGGAACGGAGAACCCATTTGTCCCGGCGGTGACGATCAAAGACGAACACGGCAACATCGACCTGGGAGCCATCGCTGAGAGTGAGTACCTGATCAATACCTGATCAAGAGATGCTGCTCTCGTAGTTAGAAACAGGAAATCAATCGTCCCATCAATATGTCTCGGATTGATTAACCGTCATCTTTGTGTTTTCCTTCCAGGAGCTCGAGTTGAAGCCGCCGCGCCGGTAACCTCTGACCTCCAGCAGAGGGTCTCTGGCCCTCCAGAGTTCGTCCTTCAGAGCATGACCTGGAAGTACTTCTCTTGTACGGCGTGTGGTAAATCGTTCACGTCTCAGAGCAGCCTGAAGGTTCACCAGCGCGTCCACACGGGAGAGAAACCGTTCTGCTGCTCCATCTGCGGCCGAGCGTTCCGTCAGCGACAGAGTCTGAGGAGCCACGAGAGGACGCACGGCGGCGAGAGGACGCACGGCGGCGAGAGGAAGCACGTGTGTCCGCAGTGCGGTAAGCGGTTCTCCAAGCAGACACAGCTGAAGACGCACGCCGTCGTCCACACGGGGGAGAAACCATACAGCTGTGACGTCTGTGGCCACCGCTTCAACGTGCTGCAGAACCTGCAGCGCCACGCGCACACGCACACCGGCAACAAGATCTACGTGTGCGCTGCCTGCGGTAAAGGCTTCACCCGTGCCGTCACGCTGAAGACGCACGAGCTCATCCACACCGGGCAGAAGCCCTTCAAGTGCGATCAATGCTCCAAAACCTTCCGGCACGCCGTCAACCTCAAGAACCACCAGAGGATCCACAGCGGCCTGAGGCCCTTCGGCTGCGACCTCTGCGGGAAAACCTTCCGCCAGTCGGTGAACCTGAAGATCCACCGGAGGATCCACACCGGCGAGCGCCCGTTCGGCTGCCGGGAGTGCGGCAAGACGTTCAGCCAGCAGAGCAGCCTGGTCTCTCACGGACGCACGCACTCCACGGAGCGGCCATTCGGCTGCAGCTTCTGCGACAAGAAGTTCAACAACGCCAACAGCCTGAAGCTGCACCTGCGTGTCCACACCGGAGAGAAACCGTACACCTGCGACATCTGCGGGAAGACCTTCAGCCAGGGAAGCCACCTGAGGACGCACAAGAGACACGTCCACGCCGGAGGCAAGCAGTTCATCTGTGACAAGTGTGGGAAGAGGTACTCGGACCAGCGCAACCTGAAGCTGCACAAGTGCGGCTACGCGTGAACGGTGAAACGGGCCGTTTCTTTAGTGGAGTCTGGTTCGGAGATGTTAATGATGGGGGGGCGGGGGGGCGTTCAACCAATCAGAGCTCATGTTGCTGCTTCCTTTGGTCCTGAAGCTCAGTCCGTTTAAATACTACACTACCCATGAGCCTCTTTGTTCTTTCAGATGTTTCAACCACTGAAAATGGAACTAATAATGTCACCTGATACAAGCCCCGCCTACTGAAACACTGCTCTCTGATTGGTTGTAACCACTACTTAGTTCTAATTATGTTGCTGAAATGGTCTGTAAATGTGTAAAATATGCACATTAATGCTTTTTATAATGTTATAGATTATATTTTTCATTTGTTGGAAAATAAATAAATACAATCTACAAACCAGTTTGTTCTTTAATGAGCCTTTAAAGTGGTCACATGACACTTCTGATTAAATATTCACTGTTACAAGTAAAACTCAACAAATACGCTAAAATAATATCAATTTAATTTTGTTTGTTTTTATGAATTTCTGCTTATCACTCTTTTCTTTCTTGATAAAAATATATATTATCCATGCACGATATATATGGTGTCGAGAGACCAGACTGGATTCAATAAATAAAAAGAAGAATTTATGTATTTATTGTTTATATATCAGAAAGTTTACAATGAATTCAACGTTCATCCTCATCATTCCGTCTGACGTCAGGCTGTGACGTAGGCTTCACTACGTCACCTGACCTCAACATGGCGCCTCTCCGCCCTGAGCTCACCTGCCACCGCAGAGGATGAGAGACACGCAGACCGACCACACAAGCGTCCCTCTGCCGGCCTGAGGGCTCTGTGTCCCGGTATGACGCTCCGGAGGACTCCGCTGTCTCTTCACCGAGGAGGAGGCGTCACAGCCGGCTTTGTTTCTGCCGAGCAGCGCTGACAGAAGATCCAGAGAGGTGAGTGGATAAGTTACCGACAACAAGACCGGAAACCAGCGGGGCCAGCCTTCAAAATAAAACGTAATACAACAAGACCGGAAACCAGCGTGGTTGAGTTTCAAAGTAAAAGCTTTTATATCACCTGGACGAGAAGGTAATAATCAAGTGATTGAAAATCACCGGCACTAGAAATGAATAAGAAAACATGTAAACTAGTGAAACGGCAATGGTTTTGTATTTCAATGGCTTCTTTCTAGTCTTCTAGTCTACATGTGAACGTTCACGCAGTGATGACGTGTAACGTGTAAACTAACGCTCACTCACACACACGCTGTGGGGCTCAGTTCTTCAAAATAAAATACCAACTGTGCTCCGCTAATGATTATTCATTTACTTTAAAATGATTAGAATTTTAAAAAGTCAAGAGATGAACATTTTTTTTTGAAATACTTTGTCCTTCATAGACAGGAAGTGTGTTTGAAGGTGTTCTCTGTTGGAGTGAAATGGAAAGAAGCGACAATGTCGTGGCCCGGGGTCAGCAGGTCACATGTTCCGGACACGGCAAGTGTTTGGACCTCACCTGTAGCTGCTCCGCGTCAGAATACGGCCCGAGACGACCAATCAGATGCTGCTCTGACAGTCAGGGGGCGGGGCCTAGTCTGACAGACGACGCCTCCCAAACAGACAGGAGTAGTCAAAACGTGGAAGTGAAGAGTTGGTCGGCGTCAAAGGATAACCTCTGTGGGGGCGGGGCTTCTGACCTCCCCCCAGACGAGACGCCCCCCTCAGACTCAGACACACTGGGGGGGGTGGTGAGCTCTGATGATGCCTTCGCCACTGAGCCCCCGCTCCCCGCCCCCACCCCTCGCTACAGGAACACCTTCGAGTGCGGCCGCAGGCAGAGCGCTCCGGATCAGCTGCTGCAGGACGACGGAGGTCCAGAGTCTGAGCTCCAGTCCAGGAGACCAGGACTCGTTGAGTACTTTAGCAGGTAACTCAGACACAAGGCTGATCAATATTACATCAATACCAGATTGATACTAGATCAACACGAGATCAATACCAGATCAATATTACATCAATACCAGATCAATACCAGATCAATATTACGTCAATACCAGATCAATATTACATCAATACCAGATTAATACTAGATCAACACTAGATCAATACCAGATCAATATTACATTAATACCAGATCAATACCAGATCAATATTACATCAGTACTAGATCAATACCAGATCAATATTACATCAATATCAGATTAATACTAGATCAATACCAGAACAATATTCCATCAATACCAGATTAATACTAGATCAATACCAGATCAATATTACATCGACACCAGATTAATACTAGATCAATACCAGATCAATATTACATCAATACCAGATTAATACTAGATCAATACATCAATACCAGATCAATACTAGATCAATATTACATGAATACCAGATCAATATTACATTAATACCAGATCAATAGCAGATCAATATTACATCAATACCAGATCAATACCAGATCAATATTACATCAATACCAGATCAATATTACATCAATACCAGATCAATATTACATCAATACCAGATCAATATTACATCAATACCAGATCAATATTACATCAATACCAGATCAATACAAGATCAATACCAGATCAATATTACATCAATACCAGATTAATACTCGATCAATATTACATCAATACTAGATCAATATTACATCAATACCAGATTAATACTAGATCAATACCAGATCAATATTCCATCAATACCAGATTAATACTAGATCAATACCAGATCAATATTACATCGACACCAGATTAATACTAGATCAATACCAGATCAATATTACATCAATACCAGATTAATACTAGATCAATACATCAATACCAGATCAATACTAGATCAATATTACATTAATACCAGATCAATACTAGATCAATATTACATTAATACCAGATCAATACCAGATCAATATTACATTAATACCAGATCAATATTACATCAATACCAGATTAATACTAGATCAATACATCAATACTAGATCAATATTACATGAATACCAGATCAATATTACATTAATACCAGATCAATAGCAGATCAATATTACATCAATACCAGATCAATACCAGATCAATATTACATCAATACCAGATCAATATTACATCAATACCAGATCAATATTACATCAATACCAGATCAATATTACATCAATACCAGATCAATACTAGATCAATACCAGATCAATATTACATCAATACCAGATCAATATTACATCAATACCAGATTAATACTCGATCAATATTACATCAATACTAGATCAATACCAGATCAATATTACATCAATACCAGATTAATACTAGATCAATACCAGATCAATATTCCATCAATACCAGATTAATACTAGATCAATACCAGATCAATATTACATCGACACCAGATTAATACTAGATCAATACCAGATCAATATTACATCAATACCAGATTAATACTAGATCAATACATCAATACCAGATCAATACTAGATCAATATTACATTAATACCAGATCAATACTAGATCAATATTACATTAATACCAGATCAATACCAGATCAATATTACATCAATACCAGATCAATATTACATCAATACCAGATCAATACTAGATCAATACCAGATAAATATTACATCAATACCAGATTAATACTCGATCAATACTAGATCAATACCAGATCAATATTACATCAATACCAGATCAACATTACATCAATACCAGATCAATATTACATCAATAGCAGATCAATACTAGATCAATATTACATAAATACCAGATCAATATTACATCAATACCAGATTAATACTAGATCAATACCAGATCAAGAATACATCAATGCCAGATCAATATTACATTAATACCAGATCAATAGCAGATCAATATTACATCAATACCAGATCAATATTACATCAATACCAGATCAATACTACATCAATACCAGATCAATATTACATCAATACCAGATCAATACCAGATCAATATTACATCAATACCAGATCAATATTACATCAATACCAGATCAATACTAGATCAATACCAGATAAATATTACATCAATACCAGATTAATACTCGATCAATACTAGATCAATACCAGATCAATATTACATCAATACCAGATCAACATTACATCAATACCAGATCAATATTACATCAATACCAGATCAATACTAGATCAATATTACATTAATACCAGATCAATATTACATCAATACCAGATTAATACTAGATCAATACCAGATCAAGAATACATCAATGCCAGATCAATATTACATTAATACCAGATCAATAGCAGATCAATATTACATCAATAGCAGATCAATATTACATCAATACCAGATCAATATTACATCAATACCAGATCAATACTACATCAATACCAGATCAATATTACATCAATACCAGATCAATATTACATCAATACCAGATCAATATTACATCAACACCAGATCAATATTACATCAATACCAGATCAATATTACATTAATACCAGATCAATACCAGATCAATACTACATCAATACCAGATCAATATTACATCAATACCAGATCAACATTACATCAACACCAGATCAATATTACATCAATACCAGATTACATATATACATATATATACATATATATATATATATATACATATATATATATATATATATATATATACATATATATATATATATATACATATATATATATATATATATATATATATATATATATTAGGGGTGTAACGATACGCGTATTCGTATTGAACGGTTCGGTACGCATGACGAACCGAACAATACGTTTGAATAAGAAAAAATACAGTTCACAACACTCCCGGTTGGGTTCGATGCAGTGGAGTTACGGTTCGGTACGTTTCGGTTCAGTAGAAAACTATAAATGCCAGAGAAATGTACTTGATTTTAAAATATATTGATTCATTACAACTAACATCATAAAGTTATTCTTTGACTTTGAACAATGATGGAACTAAACCTGAGTGACCATCTTCTGGGGTCTTCTTAGCAACACATGAGCATAAACAAAACAAACTGCTCCTTCATGTGATGTAGTATTGTTGCTTACATCTTGCAAAAGAGATTTTAATCTCAATGGGACTACCTGATTAAATGAAGGTTTAAAAAAATAAAATAAAAGATTTCATTTTTAAAAAATTTGTTTTGATTCAAACGTATTGTTCGGTTCGTCATGCATATATACATATATATTATATATATATATATATATAGTATATATATACTATATATATATACATATATATATATATATATATATATATATATATATATATATAGTATATATATATTATACATATATATATATATATATATATATATATATATATGTATATATATATATATATATACATATATATACATATATATATATATATATATATATATATTACATCAATACCAGATCAATAGATCAAAAAATAGAGGACTGTGTTATGAAGCTCAACACACCTTTTTCTGATCTGTAGACCAAAGTGTTGTTGTTGTTGTAACCAATGGGTTAACCCCTCGTGTGTGTGTGTGTGTGTGTGTGTGCGTGTGTGCGCGTGTGGCGTGCGTGTGCAGGAAGCAGCGGTCCGTCAGTCAAAACATTCCTGGTTGGAAGCTGTTTGGTAAAGTTCCTCCCAAACTGAGTCCCTCCAAACAGGCACGGATCATCCAGCAGGTACTGATGTCAAAATAAAAGTATATTTAAGAAGCCTGTAGCAGGTAGATCAGACGTATTTTCAAAATAAAAGACAAAAGCTAGACAAGAAAATATAAAAATACACACACACAGTCGTAGTGTACGCACTGACTCGTGTTTACAGTGTTTACAGTGTTTACAGTGTTAATAGTGTGAACAGTGTGTTTACAGTGTTTACAGTGTTTATAGTGTTAATAGTGTTAATTAGTGTTAATAGTGTTTACAGTGGTTTACAGTGTTAATAGTGTTAATAGTGTTTACAGTGTTAATAGTGTTTACAGTGTTAATAGTGTTTACAGTGTTTACAGTGTTAATAGTGTTTACCAGTGTTTACAGTGTTAATAGTGTTTACAGTGTTAATAGTGTTTACAGTGTTTACAGTGTTAATATTGTTTACAGTGTTAATAGTGTTTACAGTGTTAATAGTGTTTACAGTGTTAATAGTGTTTACAGTGTTTACAGTGTTAATAGTGTTTACAGTGTTTACAGTGTTAATAGTGTTTACAGTGTTTACAGTGTTAATAGTGTTTACAGTGTTTACAGTGTTAATAGTGTTTACAGTGTTAATAGTGTTTACAGTGTTAATAGTGTTTACAGTGTTAATAGTGTTTACAGTGTTTACAGTGTTAATAGTGTTTACAGTGTTTTACAGTGTTAATAGTGTTTACAGTGTTTACAGTGTTAATAGTGTTTACAGTGTTTACAGTGTTAATAGTGTTTACAGTGTTAATAGTGTTTACAGTGTTAATAGTGTTTACAGTGTTTACAGTGTTTACAGTGTTAATAGTGTTTACAGTGTTTACAGTGTTAATAGTGTTTACAGTGTTAATAGTGTTTACAGTGTTAATAGTGTTTACAGTGTTTACAGTGTTAATAGTGTTTACAGTGTTTACAGTGTTTACAGAGTTAATAGTGTTTACAGTGTTTACAGTGTTTACAGTGTTAATAGTGTTTACAGTGTTTACAGTGTTAATGGTGTTTACAGTGTTTACAGTGTTGTGCTATGTCGTGCACAGGAGTTCGAGGCGCGGCAGATTGCAGCCTAGCAGCTCTCCTACTACCCATCATGCAGCGGGGGCAGCAGAGCAAGAAAAAGGTGGAGTGCGATCTGCTGTCGACCACAGCGCTGATCCTGGAGGACCGGCCCCCGTACGACTACTTCCTGAATCTCTACATATCCGTTGAATCACTTCCTGTCTGTAGGCTGGCGGCCATTTTGTGTCCTAACAGTGTGTCTGTGTGCAGGAACCTTCCAGCCAAGTCAGCAGAGGAGACCCAGAGACACAGACAGCAGCACGAGCAGATGGTGGCCGGAGCTAAGAGGAGAGGTGTGTTTGATTTAACATGCTGCACCTCCACACGAGTGGAGCTTAACAGAGTATGTTGTGACTTAGTTTCAGTCACTTCCTGTTTGTCTCCCATCAGAACTGAAGGAGGCTCAGAGGAGGCAGCAGCAGAAGGAGGAGCGGCTCAGACAGGAGGAGGAGATCTCAACACCTCGCTGGTCTGGAACGAGCACATCCTGCCAAACTGGGACGCCATGTAGGTGATGATGTGTCTGCGGTGATGTCAGAGAGTCCGTGGTGATGTCAGAGAGTCTGCGGTGATGTCAGAGAGTCTGCGGTGATGTCAGAGTGTCTGCGGTGATGTCAGAGTGTCTGCGGTGATGTCAGAGTGTCTGCGGTGATGTCAGAGTGTCTGCGGTGATGTCAGAGAGTCTGCGGTGATGTCAGAGAGTCTGCGGTGATGTCAGAGAGTCTGCGGTGATGTCAGACAGTCTGCGGTGATGTCAGACAGTCTGCGGTGATGTCATTGTGTCAGGAGGTCTGGTCGTCGGGCTCGGGACCTGTGGTGGGGGGGGTTTACCTCCAGCGTCAGAGGGAGAGTCTGGAGCCTTGCCGTGGGCAACGAGCTGAACATCACAGCAGGTATTCTCCTCTCCTCCTAACCTTCCTCCTAACCTTCCTCCTAACCTTCCTTCTCTTCCTCAGAGCTGTATGAGATCTTCCTGTCCAGAGCGAAGGAGAAGTGGAGGAGCCTCAGTGAGACTGAAGGTAACGAGAAGCTCGTTGAAGTCTTTCAGCTGATGGATGTCCTGTGACTCACCTGGACGTGTTTACCTGCAGACGGAGTGTCGTCCGGTCTGGAGCTCATCTCTCAGGACGTTTCCAGGACTTTGTCTTCGCTCTGCGTCTTCCACAAGGGTCTGAAACCTTCACCTGGTGTCCTTTAGGCTGGAGAGACAGGAAGTAAATTATGACTTTTATTTTGTAGGGCGGTCCTTACCACGACCTGTTGCAAAGCATTCTGGGAGCTTACACCTGTTACAGACCTGATGTGGGATATGTGAGTCACACACACACCCCCTCCTCTGTCCCCCACAGACTGATCCAGCAGAGTCCACCACCCTCTCACCTGTCTCTCTCTCAGGTGCAGGGTATGTCTTCCATGGCTGCCATGTTGATCCTGCACATGGACGAGGTTCAAGTCTTCATCAGCTTCTCAAACCTGATCAACAGACCCTGTCAGCTGGCTTTCTACAGAGGAGACCACCAGCTGGTACTGATCCAGACTCGCACACCAACCCACGAACCTGAACCGCACGTCATCCATACCGACTGGAATAAAGTTCACTTTAAGTCTGTGTCTCTCTGTCTCTGTGTCTCTCTGTGTCTGTCTCTCTCTCTCTCTGTCTCTCTCTCTCTGTCTGTCTCTCTCTCTCTGTCTCTCTCTCTCTGTGTCTGTCTCTCTCTCTCTGTCTCTCTCTGTCTCTCTCTCTCTCTCTCTGTGTCTCTCTCTCTCTCTCTCTCTGTCTGTCTGTCTGTCTGTCTGTCTGTCTGTCTGTCTTGTCTGTCTGTCTGTCTGTCTGTCTGTCTGTCTGTCTCTCTCTGTCTCTCTCTGTCTCTCTCTCTCTCTGTGTCTCTCTCTCTCTGTCTCTCTCTCTCTTTCTTTAGATGCTCAGGTATTTCGGGACCTTCCAGGTGTTCTTCCAGGAGACTCTTCCTCGTCTCTTCCTTCACTTCCAGTCTTCAGGTGTGACTCCAGACCTCTACCTCATGGACTGGTGAGTCACAGGTAAACTGCTAGCGTAGCTTAGCACAAAGCTCTTCTAAACCCTGCCCCCCCTCTCCAGGATCCTGTCCCTCTACCACGAAGCCCCTCCCCCTGGACGTGGCCTGCAGAGTTTGGGACGTCTTCTTCCGGGACGGGGAGGAGTTCCTGTTCAGGACCCGCTTTAGGGATCCTGAGGCTCCACCAGGACGTCCTGCTGCAGATGGACCTGATCAGCATCGGTGAGTCATCGCCTCACCTGAGATCAGGAAACACCTGCAGCCATCCAGCTTTAACCTGAACCTGTCCTCTTCCTCCTCTTCCTCCTCCTGTCTTCCTCTTTCTCGTCCTCCTCTTCCTCCTCCTCTCTTCCTCTTTCTCGTCCTCCTCTTCCTCCTCCTCTCTCTTCCTCCTCCTCCTCCTCCGTCTTCCTCCTCTTCCTCCTCTCTTCCTCTCTCCTCCTGCTCCTCTTCCTCCTCCCTCTTTCTCGTCCTCCTCTTCCTCCTCTTCTTCCTCTCTCCTCCTGCCCCTCTTCCTCCTCCTCCTCCCCTCTCCTCCTCCCCTCTCCTCCTCCCCTCTCCTCCTCTCTCCTCTTCCTCCTCTTCCTCTCCTTCCTCTTCCTCTCCTTCTTCTTCCTCTCTCCTCCTGCCCCTCTTCCTCCCTCTCCTCTTCCTCCTCCTCCTCTCTCCTCCTCTCCCTGCTCCTCTTCCTCCTCCTCCCCTCTCTCCTCTTTCTCCTCTTCCTCTTCCTCTTCCTCCTCCCTGCTCCCTCTTCCTCCTCCTCGATCCTCTTCCTCCTCCTCCTCTCTCCTCCTTCTCCTCTTCCAGCTCAGTTCTGTCCCGCCTCCCAATAAGGAGCTGCTCTCTGATAGGCTGTTCTCCTGCATCTTGGCCACGCCCATGCTGAGCGGGAACAGGAAGTGGACTCAGGTGAGTCAGCTGACGGGAATAAATAAGAATAACAATAAATAAAAACCTATTTTGTTTTTCTGTCTCAGGTTTTGTCGTCCTGCAGAGACTCAGAGAGGAGCAGCTGATCATCTTCTTCTTGTTTTTATTATTACTAGATTACTAATAGATTAATAAAAAAGTAAATGAATTAATACAATTAATACATTTTCTTTCTATTTCTGAGGATATGTATTCATTTTTTTAATTAGCCTGACATTAATTAAGTATTCATGTATGATTTCCGCAGCTTTAGGCCTCCATAGGAACAAGAACACTGAAACAAAATGTGAAACCATATTTAATGTTCTTTTAAAAATCAAAACATGTTTTTATGGGTCTGTTTCTGAGTCGACGAAGAAACTTAATCATTTTATTTTTATTATTTAAATTTTTATTATTTAAGTGTTTATTCTCAGCTGTTTCATTTCTGTTTATTTAGTTCATAACTCGAATAACTCAACATTATTTATTGTCACAAAAGTATTTGTATGTTGTAGTATTTGTATATTACCACCTGTTGCGCTTCAGACTGTATCTACATGTGTTATATTTATTACGTTATGACTTAATAAATCTAATATAAACGTTCAGTCTGTTTCCTGTATTCGGACCTCGGCCGCTGGGGGTCGCTGCTCACCTGTCAGTCTGCTCGAGTACTTCCGGGTTGTCGGTCCTGAACCCGGACTTCCGGTCAGCACGCGTGTGGAAAACAAGCTGCAGCTATTCCACCGAAAACACTAGCGACACGTTTAGTCCCCACACACGCCGGAGAAGGTGTTCATAAGTTCGGCCTGAAGCGGCGGAGTGAGACGGAGAGTATCTGCCGCCATGGGTCCGGTAAGTTCACACCGGAGAACCGTTAAATCACCGTTAAATGAGCACGTTACCGTGAGGTAGAGGTCCCGTTCAAGTCTTTACGGTCTGACACCACACTCCGAGACAGAACCGATGAGATTTAACGATGGAGCTCACAGAGACACAAAACACGTGATGAACGTGAAGCGTTAACGGGACATCGGCGCGTGTTGTTATTAATTGAGTTGATGACGTCAGCTGTGATTATTGATCAGAGATATTAGATTAAAGGATGAATTCAGACCCTAACCTACTGAAAAATAACTTCAATGTGTTTTAAATTTGGACATTTTTAAGACTCATAGTTACACAAATGACACAAGAAGTTTATAAAATAAATGAAATATAATAAATGTCGTGTTTATTACTCAGGATAGAATAAACACAATCAGCTGTTTTATTTACTTCAGAAGAAAACATGAGCAACATAAACCGCAAAGCATTGTGGGAGAAAGCAGGTTTAGTTAATCCTGTGAAGCTGGTTATCTACTTGTTCATCAATCAAGTTATATCAATCTGGTTATGACACATTCACATAAAGGGGGCGGGGCTTAACTCATCTGAATCAATCACAGACAAGGACCAGTCTGATGTCCTCAGATAATTTAATAAATAAAGAGAAAAATATGATATCAGAAATATGAATCTCTCCCCCTCCTCTCTTGCCCCCCAGCCCCGTTCTAAGAAGCGTCGCCCGACGTTCCGCAGTCTGTTGAAGACGAGCGGCGTGAAGCTGGAGAACAAGATGAAGAAACCGACAGATGAAGCAGCAGAACATCGCTAAGAAACAACGTAAAGAGCAGAAGAAGCTGAGAGCGGCGGTGAAGGACGCCGTCATCAGGACGCCCCACCCACTGGAGACGTACAGGAAGAGACCCGGTGAGGAGTTTCTCCCACAATGCACTGCTTTGGGCCTGTTCTCACCTGATCAGTGTCTCTCACAGAGGAGGAGGAGTTTCTCCCACAATGCACTGCTCTGGGCCTGTTCTCACATGATCATGTCTCTCACAGAGGAGGAGCAGGACGAGGAGTTTCTGGAGAGTCCTCCCCACGGACATGATGGAGGAGGACGACATGCAGCAGATGACCGCCATGGCTCGCCACGCCTCCTTCATCACCAGAGACCTGTCATCATGGTAACGCACGCACACACACACACACACACTTATGTAGGAAAATCACAGGTGAGGTGATGGTCGAAGGCAGTCAGACTGAGGTGTGCTTGTTTCGGGCGTCTCAGACGGTCCGGTGCACGGTGCTAAGAAGAGGAGCTCTGAGGTGGTCCGGGGCTACGAAAAAGGTTCCCAGGAAGATGAGGAGGACGGAGGAGAAGGAGGTGATCCACCTGCTGCCCATCAAGGACCAGAGAGGAGTCGTCCCACAGAGCATTGAGAGAGGTATTAATCGTGTATTGATCTAACTTATTTAATTAAATATGAGTTCTAGTTGTCATTAATTAAATCAATGTGTGTGTTTGTAGTCGTCACAAAGCAGCCGGAGGAGGAAGAGGAAGGAAGAGGAAGCTGCTGATGAGCCGGAGTTTGAAAACGGTAACATTGTGACAGAGTGACATTTGACCCTGAGACCTGTCTCACTGTCCACCTGTTAATATCACAGAGAAGCTTTTCTGTATTAAATATGAAGTCATTAGAATGAACACAAGTGGTATCCTGATCGAGACAACTTAATAAAGTTATTATGATAAACCGTAACATGAATTTTACTATTTTTAATTAACACCTAAATTACATTTATAGTAATTCACATCAAATAGTATAGAGCTAATAGTATCTGTACTATCGGTACTAAGGGTGGCTGTGGGTATCGTTACTAACGGTAGCTGTGGTATCGTTACTAACGGTAGCTGTGGTATCGGTACTAACGGTAAGCTGTGGTATCGGTACTAACGGTAGCTGTGGTATCGGTACTAACGGTAGCTGTGGTATCGGTACTAACGGTAGCTGTGGTATCGGGTACTAACGGTTAGTAGCTGTGGTATCGGTACTAACGGTAGCTGTGGTATCGGTTACTAACGGTAGCTGTGGTATCGTTACTAACGGTAGCTGTGGTATCGTTACTAACGGTAGCTCGTGGTATCGTTACTAAGCGGTAGCTGTGGTATCGTTACTACGGTAGCTGTTGGTATCGTTACTAGCGGTAGCTGTGTATCGGTACTAGCGGTAGCTGTGGTATCGGTACTAGCGGTAGCTGTGGTATCGGTACCTAGCGGTAGCTGTGGTATCGTTACTAGCGGTAGCTGTGGTATCGGTACTAGCGGTAGCTGTGGTATCGTTACTAGCGGTAGCTGTGGTATCGTTACTAGCGGTAGCTGTGGTATCGTTACTAGCGGTAGCTGTGGTATCGTTACTAACGGTAGCTGTGGTATCGTTACTAACGGTAGCTGTGGTATCGTTACTAACGGTAGCTGTGGTTATCGGTACTAACGGTAGCTGTGGTATCGGTACTAACGGTAGCTGTGGTATCGGTACTAACGGTAGCTTGTGGTATCGGTACTAACGGTAGCTGTGGTATCGGTACTAACGGTAGCTGTGGTATCGGTACTAACTCGGAGTATAGCTTGTGTATCGTTACTAACTACTAGCGGTAGCTGTGGTATCGTTACTAGCGGTAGCTGTGGTATCGGTACTAGCGGTAGCTGTGGTATCGTTACTAGCGGTAGCTGTGGTATCGTTACTAGCGGTAGCTGTGGTATCGGTACTAGCGGTAGCTGTGGTATCGTTACTAGCGGTAGCTGTGGTATCGTTACTAGCGGTAGCTGTGGTATCGTTACTAGCGGTAGCTGTGGTATCGTTACTAGCGGTAGCTGTGGTATCGTTACTAACGGTAGCTGTGGTATCGTTACTAACGGTAGCTGTGGTATCGGTACTAACGGTAGCTGTGGTATCGGTACTAACGGTAGCTGTGGTATCGGTACTAGCGGTAGCTGTGGTATCGGTACTAGCGGTAGCTGTGGTATCGGTACTAGCGGTAGCTGTGGTATCGGTACTAGCGGTAGCTGTGGTATCGGTACTAGCGGTAGCTGTGGTATCGTTACTAACGGTAGCTGTGGTATCGGTACTAACGGTAGCTGTGGTATCGTTACTAGCGGTAGCTGTGGTATCGGTACTAACGGTAGCTGTGGTATCGTTACTAACGGTAGCTGTGGTATCGGTACTAACGGTAGCTGTGGTATCGGTACTAACGGTAGCTGTGGTATCGGTACTAACGGTAGCTGTGGTAACGGTACTAACGGTAGCTGTGGTAACGGTACTAGCGGTAGCTGAATGTATAATGACGGTTTAAAAAGGTGTTGAAGACAAATGAACCAGGATTCTGGGTTAAAGACTCTCTGGTGTCACTGAGGAGTCGTAGACCTCAACATGTGGACTCTCATGATCTTAAGAGGATCTCATGATGAACTTCCTCCTCAGAGCCGGAGGACTCTTCAGCGCTGACAGCAGAGCAGAGAGAGCAGCTCAGAGTTCACAAGATCAACGAGAGGAAACTGTGCATCGCCCGTCTGGGATCAGCCGTGGTGTCGGACCCCTACAGTAATGTAAGCCTGCACTGAGACTAACTGATCTGAGATCAGACCCTGTGTTTAAAGGAGCAGTCTGATGATGTAACGTTTGTGTGATCAGATAAAGCGAGTGAAGGAGCTGCGTGGGATGCTGATGGAGTCAGACCCTTCTGTGGCAGTGACAGTCAGGAAGCTGGTGATGGTTTCTCTGATGGAGATCTTTAAAGATGTCGCCCCCACCTACAGGATACGTCCTCTGACCCCCGAGGAGAAGGCCTCCAAGGTAACCAGCATCTGTGTGTGTTTGAGCAAAGGTTCATCGGATGGTTTGTGTTTGACTCTGGACCTTTTAGTCCTGACCCTGGACCTGTTGGTCCTGACTCTAGACTTGTTGGTCCTGACTCTGGACCTGTTGGTCCTGACTCTGGACCTGTTGGTCCTGACTCTGGACCTGTTGGTCCTGACTCTGGACCTGTTGGTCCTGACTCTGGACCTGTTGGTCCTGACTCTAGACTTGTTGGTCCTGACTCTAGACTTGTTGGTCCTGACTCTAGACCTGTTGGTCCTGACTCTAGACTTGTTGGTCCTGACTCTAGACTTGGTGGTCCTGACTCTAGACCTGGTGGTCCTGACCCTAGACTTGTTGGTCCTGACTCTAGACCTGTTGGTCCTGACCCTAGACTTGTTGGTCCTGACTCTAGACTTGTTGGACCAACAGGTCCTGTTGGTCCTGACCTGTATCTGATGTGTGTCATGTGGCTGGTTGCTCTGCAGGTGAAGAAGGACACTCAGCAGCTCAGAGACTTTGAAGAGGGTTTGGTGAGTCAGTATAAGTTTTACCTGGAGGACCTGGAGCAGACCATCAAAGGTACACAACCACAGTAACGCACACATTCACAGACAGAGGATCCAGGTACCACGTCAGTGTGTCTCACCTCCATCTGTAGACTGGAAGCAGACGAAGAAGAAGCGCAGTCAGGCGGTGGGTTTCCAGTCGTACCTCGGTCTGGCTCAGGTTGCCATTCGTTGCCTCTGTGAGTTGCTGCTCGCTCTTCCTCACTTCAACTTCCACAACAACATCATCGTCGTCCTTGTTCCCCTGATGAACGACTCTGTCAAGCAGGTGAGTGTCTGTGTTGCAGGTGTCCGGTATGTGTTGTGATGCGTTCAGGTGTCTGTGTTGCAGGTGTCTGGTATGTGTTGTGATGCGTTCAGGTGTCTGTGTTGCAGGTGTCTGGTATGTGTTGTGATGCGTTCAGGTGTCTGTGTGTTGCAGGTGTCCGGTATGTGTTGTGATGCGTTCAGGTGTCTGTGTTGCAGGTGTCCGGTATGTGTTGTGATGCGTTCAGGTGTCTGTGTTGCAGGTGTCCGGTATGTGTTGTGATGCGTTCAGGTGTCTGTGTTGCAGGTGTCCGGTATGTGTTGTGATGCGTTCAGGTGTCTGTGTTGCAGGTGTCCGGTATGTGTTGTGATGCGTTCAGGTGTCTGTGTTGCAGGTGTCCGGTATGTGTTGTGATGCGTTCAGGTGTCTGTGTTGCAGGTGTCCGGTATGTGTTGTGATGCGTTCAGGAAGCTCTTCCAGCAGGACAAAGAGGGCGGGGCTTCCTTGGCCACTGTGCGGGTCATCTCCGGCCTCGTCAAGAGCCTCGGCTTCAACGTCAGACCTGAGGTAACGAATCAAACACACCAACAGTGTGCTGATGTCACCTGTTTGATAGTGATGTCAGAACCCCCCAGTGATGTAATGGCGCCCCCCCCCCCCCCCCCCCCCCCCACAGCTGCTGAGGACCCTGCTCAGTCTGCGGATAAAGGAGGTGCAGATGAAGAAGGACATCGAGGACACGGCACCAAAGAAGAAGTTCATGAACAACAAAGAGAAGAGGAAGAACCTGTCCAGGATGCAGAGGAAGGTAAATTAAGCGCCCCTGTCTGCTTCTCTCTGTGAACGGATCGCACCTCACAGGAAGGTCACGCCGTCAGTTATCCGACCAGCTTTAGGGAGCTAGTGTCCCACAGAGGGACAAGACTCCCTGAGACTCTTGTACGGCTCCGCCCTCATAGGATGTCACCCTCACACCCAGGATGAGTCGTTACGTACAACGTCTGGACTTTACTGCCTATTGTGACTCGCACGGCCGAGTCTTCACCCAGAGAACTCACCGTCAGCTCGTCAAACTGTTCTAAAGAACCAGAGTCCGTAGTTTGAATCCCAGTCACTGACGGAGGGTACGGCTGTGGGTTTATTGGTGTTTTCACAACAATCGCATCATTCACTTCAACTCAATGAAACGATGTCAGCGGTTGGTTAAAGTTTGAACTCGGTGCCCAATATGTATAATTCTGAATTATCTATCGGATTTTAGTTCCTCGGTCCGTATCCGGTGCGCCAGTTGGGGACCTCAGGGAGGTTTGCTGACCCCTGTTCTAACCGAACACACACACCTGTACAGCTGAAAGTAACCTGTGTGTGTGTGTGTGTGTGTGTGTGTGTGTGTGTAGTGGAAGAAGGCTGAGGAGAAGTTGGAGAAGGAGCTGATGGAGGCTGAAGCCTCTGAGAGCAAAGAGAAGAAGATCAAGCTGGTGAGTTGAAAGCAGACAGAATACATTTAAAGTTTAACAAAGAAACTAAACTCTTCCTCTTCCTCAGCACACAGAGACTCTGAACATCGTCTTCCTCATTTACTTCAGGATCTTAAAGAAGGCTCAGAAATCTGTTCTTCTTCCTGCTGTTCTGGAGGGACTGGCGAAGTAAACACACACACACACACACACACACACATACACACACTCTACTGTAGTACTGACTGTGATGTCACTTCCTGTCAGCTTTGCTCACCTGATCAACCTGGAGTTCTTTGACGACTTGCTCAACGTGCTGCAGAACCTCGTCCAATCAGGAGTGAGTATTCAGTTTGACCCCGCCCCCTGAACGAGCCAGCGTCAGACCGACCAATCAATTAACTGATGGTCCTCATGTCAACAGGGTCTGACCAGTCAGGAGAGTCTTCACTGTATCCAGACGGTGTTCACTATCCTGTCAGGACAAGGTCTGTCTGTCCTCATGTCTGTCCTCGTGTCTGTCTCTCTGTCTCACATGTCTGTCTCTCTGTCTCACATGTCTGTCTCTCTGTCTCACATGTCTGTCTCTCTGTCCTCGTGTCTGTCTCTCTGTCTCACATGTCTGTCTCTCTGTCCTCATGTCTGTCTCTCTGTCCTCATGTCTCTCAGGTGAAGTCCTGAACATCGATCCTCTCACCTTCTACTCTCAGCTCTATAGAATGCTGATGAGGCTCCACGCAGGTCAGAGCTCACCTTCACACTTCCTGTTCACTGATCCACGTCACATGACATCACACTCACCGCTGCTGTCCGTCTGTCTCAGGGGTGCCCAATGATGACATCATCATCGTGCTGCGCTGCCTGGACGCCATGCTGACCCGCCGCAGGAAGCACGTGAGCCTGCAGAGGGCGATGGCGTTCGTGAAGCGTCTGAGCGTGCTCAGTCTGCACGTGCTGCCCAACGCCAGCGTGGGGGTCCTCGCCGCCAGCAGAGCCGCCGTGCACGTGAGTGTGTTCACCTACAGAGCTGTGTAAGTACACAAAGTACACCTTTATTTACTGTGTGTGTGTGTGTGTGTCTCAGGCGTTTCCTAAGTGTGACTTCCTGTTGGACAACGAGGTTCAGGGCAGCGGCTTCTATCTGCCGGAGCTGGACGAGCCTGAACACTGCAACGCCCAGAACACGGCACTGTGGGAACTCCACACACTGCAGGTACTAATACACACAGTGCAGGTACTAATACACACAGTGCAGGTACTAATACACACAGTGCAGGTACTAATACACACAGTGCAGGTACTAATACACACAGTGCAGGTACTAATACACACAGTGCAGGTACTAATACACACAGTGCGGATACTAATACACACTGCGGATACTAATACACACTGCGGATACTAATACACACTGCGGATACTAATACACACTGCAGGTACTAGTGCACACACACTGCAGGTACTAGTGCACACACACTGCAGGTACTAATACACACACACTGCGGATACTAGTATACACACTGCAGGTACTAGTGCACACACACTGCAGGTACTAGTGCACACACACTGCAGGTACTAGTGCACACACACTGCAGGTACTAATATACACACACTGCGGGTACTAATATACACACACTGCGGGTACTAATATACACACACTGCGGGTACTAATACACACACTGCGGGTACATATACACACACTGCGGGTACTAATACACACACACTGCGGGTACTAATACACACACACTGCGGGTACTAATATACACACACTGCGGGTACTAATATACACACACTGCGGGTACTAATATACACACACTGCGGGTACTAATATACACACACTGCGGGTACTAATATACACACACTGCGGGTACTAATATACACTGCAGGTACTAATATACACACACTGCGGGTACTAGTGCACACACTGCGGGTACTAATACACACACCTGTCCCCGCACAGAGACACTACCACCCGGTGGTCCGGAGGATGGCGCTGCATCTCGCTCACGGAGCTCCCAGTGACGGCTCGGCGTCTCTCGGAGTGGAGCTGAGCCGCAGGTTTGTCTTAAAGGGACAGTACCCTCATTTTATGTCTTCATGTTCTTTTAAAAGGTGCTTTTATTTCACCGCTGTGTTGACTTCCTGTCCAGGTCTCCGGTGGAGCTGTTTAATCTCTACAGCGTCAAGGACATGACATTCAACCCCCCTGTAGCTCCGCCCGGCAGCAAGAAGAAGGTTCACAAATCTAACTCGCCTTCAAACATCTTCACCTGTCGATCAATACGACTCGTTGATCGATCATATTTACATTTGTATATTTATTGATTCCTTCAGGACCGGTTTGTGTTCGGAGCGATGCTGCTGGACGCAGAACTACAGAGACGAGCTGAGAAAGTCCTCGCTGTGCCCGAGGAGACAGAGCTGGACTTTACCACAGCACACTGACACGCACACACACACACACACACACACTCTCTCACTCTCACACACACTCTCTCACTGACACGCACAGTTCTAATCATAAGTTCATGTTTCAGGTTCAACTTGTTCTTCACATTGAAATATATTTAGTTGTTTCTAAATCTCCTGTTGTACTTTGATTGTCTGAGTAAAGAGTTTGTGGTAATACTGTGTTGACTCAGAGTATTAATACTTCTGATCCGTGAAACAAACACCTGAAGACGGAGAGAGCTTTACTTGTGAAAGAGACACTGATCTGTGATCAGATCTTTATTGTGGGGGAACATGAACAGCTTATGAAGTCACACTGACCGATGACCTCATTCCCCCCCCGGTCTGGTCTGTGGGTCCTCTGTGGTTCTGGTCTGTAGGTCCGTCCACTCTGTGATGAGACGATGTCCGATGGCGTGTTTTGGAGGAAGCCAGAAGGCGGGGGGGGGGTCTCCTCTCTTCACCTGTAGAGCACAGGTGATCTCCTCCAGACTGAACCAGCGGGCGTCCTCCAGCTCCGTGAGGTCCACGGATACCTGGACACAGCAGCTCACATGACTGACTACTACAGGTAGTACAGGTAGTAGTACCTCAGGTATTAAGGTAAAACTAAACCCGTAGAAATAGCTTCACTTAACAGAAAGACTGAAGGGTTGAATATAATGTTCTATGTTCTCATTAGAAACCTGAAGTTCTCTGACATGCTTGTAAAGGGAACCTCACTGTGACCGTTAAACCACCTTTCATTTGAAAGGTGTCAGAGCTCAACTGAGAGTGGGCGGGGCTAACGGAGGTGTCAGGGCTCACCTGGGAGTGGGCGGGGCTAACGGAGGTGTCAGGGCTCACCTGGGAGTGGGCGGGGCTAACGGAGGTGTCGGCTCACCTGGGAGTGGGCGGGGCTAACGGAGGTGTCAGGGCTCACCCGGGAGTGGGCGGGGCTAACGGAGGTGTCAGGGCTCACCCGGGAGTGGGCGGGGCTAACGGAGGTGTCAGGGCTCACCCGGGAGTGGGCGGGGCTAACGGAGGTGTCAGGGCTTACCTGAGAGTGGGCGGGGCTAACGGCGGCGTGGAAGCCCATCATGAAGGAGCTCTGAGGAAAAGGCCAGTGCTGAGAGGAGCTGTAGGAAACACTGTGGACCTCCAGACCCACCTCCTCCGCCACCTCCCTACTCAGGGTCTCCTCCAGAGTCTCACCTGGAACCACCACAGAGAGACAGACGGGTGATTAAACAGGTAGGACTGTAGACAGGTAGACTGTAGACAGGTAGACTGACCCATGTCACAGAACCCGGCCAAAGCGCTGTACATCCCCCGAGGGAAGGTCGACTGGCGGCCTAATAAACACCGTTTCCCATCAGACACCAGGACGATCACCACCGGAGACATCTGGAGGAAGACCAGCAGAAACCACCAAGAACAAGGAAACAAGCTGGTTTGGAGGTGATGAGAACTGGTCTAAAGCTGGTTTGGATCTGGTTCTGGTCTACAGTGGTACCTTGGGGTAGTAGATGATACCGGACCGGCTGCAGACTCGCTGACTTCCTGCCTGGTTCCGGTGGGTCGGTTCTCCTGTGGAGCTGCAGAAGCCACTGGTTTGATGCCAGCGTAGCAGAGCCTGACCCTGAAGGACGGAACCAGAACCAGATCAGGACCTGATACCTTAAGAGACTCTGAAGGTTCATTCTACATCAACGGGTCGGTCAGATTAAGACACACATAGTACTATAAGTACTACACACAGTACAGTTGTAGTACACATAGTACTACACACAGTACAGTTGTAGTTACCCACCTTGGCCAC
The DNA here is from genome assembly GCA_028022725.1 of Lycodopsis pacificus. Lineage (NCBI taxonomy): Eukaryota > Metazoa > Chordata > Actinopteri > Perciformes > Zoarcidae > Lycodopsis > Lycodopsis pacificus. The sequence goes on from CM051708.1 coordinate 20,686,296, forward strand.
TAGCGGTGCCTCTGCTCCCGTCAGAAGAAAGAAGGCCTTCCTCAGATTGATGAAAGTTCCTCCACACAGTTCTTCTACTGAGGCCTGATCCAGTTCTCCTAGAACCCCAAACAGACCAGAACACACAGAACAGACTGGTACATTCAGGGACTCACTAAACTGTACGGAGTTCACAGCGTTTCAATGCAACAGTATTTTAGTTTAAATGTTCTTACCGACGTCCAGACAGAACTGGACCTGGTTCTGTTCAGAGCAGCCAATTAGAACAGACTGCTTCAGCAGGGTTCTGTCAGAGCAGAGTCTCTCCAGGACTGACTGCACGTCTGGAACCCACAACACAGAATGTTTGTGCCTCAGGTTATGGTTCTCTCTGAGGTTCCACGATGTGACTTTGTCCTTCATTCTTCTTTTTCACTGACACTCTTTTCAAAGTTCTCTAACTGTAATGACATTGCTGAGCTTTCGTACTCGTGGTTCTTCTCCTGTGTATCTGTAATTGACCTGAGGTTCTCTGATCTGTACCTGTGGCTCTATACTTATGGTACTGAGGTCCTGTACCTGCGGTTCTCAGTGTAGCTGGTCGTAAGGTTCCCTGCTGAGTGCGTTGTAGCAGAGGAGACAGACGGTGGAACAGGAACATGTGACTGTTCTGCAGCGCTGCAGCACACAATTCATCATCCTCCTTCAGCCTGTTCACGTACCTGAGGATCAATCAACCAATCAATGCACCAATCAATCAATCCATCAACGCACCGATCAATCAATCAAGCAACGCACCAATCAATCAACACACCAATCAATGCACCCACCAACCAATCAATCCACCAATCAATACACCCACCAATCAATCAATCCACCCACCAATCAATCAATCCATCAACGCACCGATCAATCCATCAATGCACCAACCAATCAATCAACACACCAATCAATGCACCCACCAACCAATCAATCCACCCACCAATCAATCAATCAATCAATGCACCAATCAATCCACCCACCAATCAATCAACGCACCAATCAATCAGTTACTGAACCTCATCCTGGAGACAAAGTTTGAGCAGCAGCAAGCTGACAGACGGCCAATCTTCAGAGGTCTCAACATGGTCGTCGCTGAAACAGTCTGAAGCCTAGCTTAGCACTAAGACAGGAAACAGGGGAACTGTTAGCCTAGCTTAGCACAAAGACTGAAAACAGGGGAACTGTTAGCCTAGCTTAGCACTAAGACAGGAAACAGGGGAACTGTCAGCCTAGCTTAGCACAAAGACTGAAAACAGGGGAACTGTTAGCCTAGCTTAGCACTAAGACAGGAAACAGGGGAACTGTTAGCCTAGCTTAGCACTAAGACAGGAAACAGGGGAACTGTTAGCCTGGCACAAAGACTGAAAACAGGGGGAAAATGTTAGCCTAGCTTAGCACAATGACAGGAAACGGTGCTTATAGGAGCGGATATGTTGAGAACATGTTGATGTGTAGAGAACCACAATCCGACATAGCTGGCATACAAATAAACCAACATCAATAACAAATGTTAGACTTCGTCTTCAGATGACGGGGTGAACGCTGACTCATCAGACCGTCTGGAGTCACGAGAGTGTGTTTCTATACCTGCCGTCTCTTCTTCACGGAGTCTGCGACTTCTTCTTCTCTGTTCCGACGTGTTTCCGCTCCCAACAGGAAACAAGTGAAGAAGAGAAACTTCACTTTTTATTATTTTATAATTCAGATAATCTACAATAATGATCATATATAGTGAATATCGTGAACAGTTCACATGTATTATACTTTATGTATACATAAAGTAAATGGAGTAATACAATGTGTTTTTACAATATATAATATGAATCATTTCATTTCAGACTCCATTCATAGAACTGACGTGTTTATCAATGAATGCACGCTTCTCTTTAATAACAGTATCACCTTAAAATGGATTAAGTTTTAACAACTGTTTTTTTTAAATACTAGAGTCTGAAATACATCTCCCATCAGGCTGTTCGGCGCAACACGTGTGTCGCATAGCTTCGGTTAACATCATAGATAGTTTGTCATCATGTCGGTGTTTATGGATCTAAACCTGAGCTTCACCGCCGAGAGGAGCCGCCTGAAGAGTCTCATAGAGACCGCGGCTCACCGTGAGTCTCCTCCTCTAAAAACACTCTTTAACAGCCGGAGTCTGGTGCCTGTTGACCGGGGCGCTAACAGAGCTAGCACCGGGACAGGGTCTCATAAAGACTGGGGCGCAAACAGAGCTAGCACCGGGACAGAGTCTCATAAAGACCGGGGCGCTAACAGAGCTAGCACCGGGACAGAGTCTCATAAAGACCGGGGCGCTAACAGAGCTAGCACCGGGACAGAGTCACATAAAGACCGGGGCGCTAACAGAGCTAGCACCGGGACAGAGTCTCATAAAGACCGGGGCGCTAACAGAGCTAGCACCGGGACAGAGTCTCATAAAGACCGGGGCGCTAACAGAGCTAGCACCGGGACAGAGTCACATAAAGACCGGGGCGCTAACAGAGCTAGCACCGGGACAGAGTCACATAAAGACCGGGGCGCTAACAGAGCTAGCACCGGGTCTCATAAAGACTGTACACGTTACTGTACATGTTACTGTACAGTCATGTGACAGCTCAGATGCATAAAGGCCTCAGACACTCGACTAATCATCCGAGCAGACTCAAACATCTCTCTATTTACAGCTGATGTTGTTATTAACACCATAACTGAGAATTACACATAATAAAGATATGAAGTTAAATGTAAACCCATCATGACTCATCACATCTATGAAACGTTTATCTTGTTGTTGGTAACAAATAGAACAAACTTTAACATATTAGTGAACCTAATAACTTAAAGTGGAACATTCGGCGACACAAATGAACAAAAAGTCAGTATTTTAATGAGATAACCCTAAATATGAACAGAACAGAGTGAATGTTGTAGAAACAGAACCAATGATGACGTCATTAAATCAGACGCATGCTCACTGACTAGTAATATTACATAATAATAATAATGCATTATAAATAATAATAATTCACAACAATAAATAATTTAATAATAATTAATAATGTGTGTTTGTGTGTTTTCTTCCTCAGTCGGTTTCTCCACAGTCGCCATCAATTACGTGTTTGAACCGGCGGCCAAAAAGAAACCGGTGAGTGTTTACCTCCAGTCAGAAACACAAACATGTATTTATTTATATTAATATCTATTTATTTATATAAATTTATATATGTGTGTGTATATATATATTTATTAAATGTGTATATATATATATATATATATATATATATATATATATATATATATATATATATATCCAAATGAAATAAAAGTCCTCTTCTACCTTCCTTTCTGAATTAAATGAGTAAAACATAAACGGTCGCTTTTATTTTGTAACTCTGTTTTGTTTCCTGTTTGCAGGAGATTCCGACCCCGACGCCGATCAAAGAGCTGATTGATGAGCTGCCCGTCGTTCAGGTATGAAGATGATGAAGATGAAGATGACTGGTTGTGTTGTCGTTTACGTCTGACTTTGTCTCCGTCAGGGTCGCTATCGTCCAATCAGAGTGCTGAACCGACTGACCGTTGTGATGTCAGACTCCAGTCACTTTGTGAGTGTTGCTCTTATTTTGAAATCTTTCAGGATGTGCATGACAGATTCCTTCTGCTCATGAATCGTGTTTCTCAGTAAAGTTAAACCTTAAAGTACCAACGATGTGCTGATCATGATGTCATAGATTGATCTCTGGTGACCTCATGTTCCTACAGCAGGGCACTGAGGTCACCTTCTAATAAGAATGTCTGATCACATGTCCGTGTGAATTATTCCTCACAGTAATCATGAACAATGATCGTGTATTTTATTCAAAATCACATCTGTTATATTTCTGTACAAATGATCACGTCTAACTTTTTTAATGAAATGATGAACTGTCACATCTTCACGTCATGTCTCGTTTGTACGAACCACTACTTTAGTAACGTTTATACAAATGATCAGTGATGTCAGAGTGATGTCCGGCCAATCCAGTCATACAATGGTGACTGGACCCGCCCACTCAGTACAATTGAGCAGTTCATGCTGAAAAAGCGACGAACCAACAGTTTCTTTGATCGACTGATTGACGAGTTACTGCTCAGCTGATGATGACGATGGAAAGAACAGGGGAGGAAGATGTGATGAAGTGCAAGATGTCAGGATGTCGGCCATTGTGTCTGCTGCTCTACAGGAATGTTCTGATCGTTCAGGGAATCAGTGTCCTCAGAGGACGGCCCGCTGTCCTCTGAATCGTGTGTGTGTGTGTGTGTGTGTGTGTGTGTGTGTGTGTGTGTGTTCAGAGGCCTAACGCTGCAGAGTATCGTTGTTTCGACCTCCTCTCCGTCCAGCCAACCACAGAGAAACTCTTCCATGTGAGTATTAGTTATACTACTGTACATGTTACTGTACACGCTGCTGTACACGCTGCTGTACATGTTACTGTGCACGCTGCTGTACATGTTACTGTACATGTCACTGTACACGCTGCTGTACATGTTACTGTACATGCTGCTGTACACGCTGCTGTACATGTTACTGTACATGTTACTGTACACGCTGCTGTACATGTTACTGTACATGCTGCTGTACATGCTGCTGTACATGCTGCTGTACATGTTACTGTACATGTTACTGTACATGCTGCTGTACATGTTACTGTACATGTTACTGTACATGCTGCTGTACATGCTGCTGTA
>CM051708.1:20696041-20703541 GCA_028022725.1 Lycodopsis pacificus
TCCGGGGACTTGTTACTTGAAAAGGAACAGCAGCAGTAGAACTTTATTACACACTGTGATGATTACACTGTAAAAAAAAATAAAATAAATACTCGATTGATCCGCGGTTCACGACTGACCCGAACCGTGAGGGCTGATCCGAACGGATCACGGATCGATCCGTGATCCGTGATCCGTGACACCACTAATAGACACACACATAAGTATATCTATATATCATACTACAGTTGAGCCTCCTCATCACCTCATGATGAGCCACAGATCCGGTTATTATGTGTTCCTAAGAACACGCCCACCATGTCAAACTAGAGATCTGATTGGTTGAACACTATGACAATCAACAACATGGTCTCCGTTCACTTAAAGTGCACATGATGCACCTGAGAGTCTGCAGGCCTCTGGCTCTGTTCTACCTAGAGACACAGAGGTGAGATCTGATTGGATGAAAGCTCTACTTAAAACAAGCTGCACTGGAAGCAGAGCAGCTGAGGAAGACAGGAGCTGTGCAATGAGAACATGAGATAATGGAGAAATATGTTTCTAAATTATAACACATGTAGTGTATTTCAGAACAGTTATTAAATTATAAAACAGATATAACTGAGTGATTCTGTTTAGGCCAGCAGAGAAGGCCTGCAGGCCCTGACGGCCCGCCACTGGTGTGTATACGCATATAGTTAGTTAACTTTAGTGTGTGTGTGTGTGCGTGTGTGTGTGCGTGCGTGCGTGCGTGCGTGTGTGTAGGCCGTAGACAGAGGAGTGGTGTTCGAGGTGTCGTACTCAGCAGCCATCAGAGACTCCACCAGGAGGCGCTACACCATCGCTAACGCCGTCTCTCTGATGGAGAGCTGTAAAGGGAAGGTACGGCTTCCGTCCGTTTCTTATGATGTAACGGTGATGTCAGAGGAGGCGGAGCCTGAAACTGTCTTTGTCTTTCAGAATGTGATCCTGTCCAGTGCAGCTGAGAAGGTCAGTGATCAATCGGTTAATAATCAATAATGTGTTATCAGTTTACCATCAATATACAACGTGTGTGTGTGTGTCCTCAGCCTCTGGAGCTCAGAGGTCCTTATGACATCACCAACCTGTATCCTTCCTGTTGGTTCACCAACAACCAGTAGTCGTCAACAGAAACACTGCTGTGTGTGTGGGTCTAGTACTCTGTGTGGTACTCTGTGCAGTACTGTGTGTAGTACTCTGTGTGGTACTCTGTGTAGTACTCTGTGTAGTACTTCCAGTTGTTTTCCTGATCTTTTCTCAGAGGTTTGTTGTTCGGTTTGTCCGATCGAGACGCTAAAGAAGCCGTTTCTTCTACTTGTCGATCAGTTGTACTACACGCAGGTAAGTAGTACTCCTGCCATCTGTACTGTCACCGAGGGCTGAATGTGGTTTTAATGTACATAAAGCTGCAGGGATTGTTGAATAATATTTTGGTTATGAAACATTATCATTGATCAACATGTCTGCTGATCAGAAACCAGGAAGTCGGCCAGCGGCATCGTGTACACCATGAAGACCTGCAGTGAGTCCTCCAGCCAGCAGGAGGCTCCACCTGCTGACTGTAGGTTCACACTCTGTTGATCTCTGATAATCGAAGGCTGATCAATAATGCCTCTGATGACAGGTGGGATTCAGGTGAGTGAAACTTCTTCTTTTTGTTTTTATCCAAGCAGGTGAAGCTCCTGCAGCCAAGAGAGCCAAACATCACCTGACTGATTGACAGCTGAGGAGGGAGGGGCTTCTGGACTCATTCAACAGCCCCATCCTGATGTTTTTTTTATTTTTTTGACAAACTGTTTATAGACAGAAAATCAATTGATATTGAACTTCATTTCTGTTTTCATTGAAACTCCAGAAACACCATCTGATGTATTGTTGTTCAGAATGAGTCATAAGTAATTAAGATTGAGAAGAATTTGTAAAATAAAACTCAAATGAGATGAATTTCTGTCAAGTGTTTTATTGTTACGCATGTAAATGAGTCATAGTATATCATGTAGATGAGTCACAGTATAGCATGTAGATGAGTCACAGTATAGCATGTAGATGAGTCACAGTATATCATGTAGATGAGTCACAGTATAGCATGTAGATGAGTCACAGTATATCATGTAGATGAGTCACAGTATAGCATGTAGATGAGTCACAGTATAGCATGTAGATGAGTCACAGTATAGCATGTAGATGAGTCACAGTATAGCATGTAGATGAGTCACAGTATAGCATGTAGATGAGTCACAGTATAGCATGTAGATGAGTCACAGTATAGCATGTAGATGAGTCACAGTATAGCATGTAGATGAGTCACAGTATAGCATGTAGATGAGTCAAAGACTTTTTACGACATACCGTGCTCTCTGACCTGACCTCTTCTTCTTCTTCCCTTCCTCTTGGTCAATCTGATCTGGGGTACATCCCAAGTCTCTTAATTGTCGTTTCCTCGCTCCTCGCTTGAACCGCCAGAGGAACCACGAGAACAGACTGTACATACAAATCTTTCTAATAAATGTAGAAAGTTGTTTGTGGTCCTTTTGTTGTTCAGACTACAATGAACACTTATTTAAACCAGATGTTGAATCAGAAACCTGATCAAATGTAAACTAGAGTTTATTCTGTGATCCGTCTTCACTGTTTACATGTTGAACAACATCTCATCAGTCCGATCGATGCAGCGTCCAATCACAGGACAGATGAACAATGAGGGGGCGTGTCGGCCGTTAAAACACTTCCTGGAAGTCGGAGGCCATCACAATGTTGCAAACCATCACAGTAAAGTATGTAGAATAAAGTAAATAGTATAGTATATTTAAAACGTCACAGTAAAGTATGTAGAATAAAGTAAATAGTATAGTATATTTAAAACGTCACAGTAAAGTATGTAGAATAAAGTAAATAGTATAGTATATTTAAAACGTCACAGTAAAGTAAGGTCAACGATCATCTGTATGACGATATAGAGGAGCTATTCCTCCCTGAGCAGAGAAGGAACTGTGTTATCAGAGCTTCTTTGTTCAGGTGTGCATGTGAGCGTGCCCCACTGGTTAGCTCATGCCCCCCCCCCAGAGTAAACACTGTTAGCTCTGACAGCACCGTTAGCTGCTAGCTGCCATGTTGAGAACCTTGTGGTGCAACAGAAATGAATCCTCTTTATGTTTCATCAGTCAAATGTTTATTCTTGAATCAGCCTCTAGTACAAATGTTGCGCTCTGATTGGTCAGCTTCAAGAAAGGAAATGTCATTAAAAATAGAGCTCTACAGCCTTACATTCAGATCAATAAAAAACGGTTTCACAAAAATATAAATTTACAAAGAGGAAGATTTCAGATTATTTTTCAAGAGCTAATCAACATTAATATTTCCCTTTTATTGAATGCTCATGGAGGTACTCAGTGAAAGTACTCCTTTAACTCTTCAGACCGCTGACACAGCCGACTGAACAGTTATCATCTTCACCTTTGATCGTGTTTTTGAAATACTTGTAAAGAATTATACTCATAATTAACACATTTTACCTTCAACACGGTTTGACGTTTCTTTGTGGAAGTGATGTTTGAAAAGTGCTCCTGTGACGTTGAGGACATTCGTTATCTCAGCAGTGTTAGCTAACGAGCTAACGATAGACAACAGTGCAGGCGGTCTCACCCGATCAGAGGCAGCCTGCAGCTCACTGAGTCAGGTAGAGGAGGAAGGCTGTGTGATTGGATGGGAGAGGGGGCGGGGCTTATCCTGCAGCTGATGAAACAGCTTCTCCCTACATGACGGTGCGTTCATGGACACGTGGATATCTGAGAACTGAGAGAGCTAATGGAAAAGAGCTCTGATTTATATTGAATCCTGTGATGAAGATCAAACTCAGATTGTCCTGAAACACACCAGCAAACAAAGTCACATGATGATGACTGAGGAAGGACATGAGGTGGTGGAAAGCTCTGGAAACGTAGGAATGTTACAAATCAGACAAAAGGAGCACCCGATTGGTCCTTTCAGTGGGCGGAGTCATGATCGTTTGCCTCCTGCTGCTCAGTGGCCCATGATGTGGTTGATGTGACCCTGAAACATGAAACATGACTTTAATAAACAGTTCCTCACACATCCACTGGAGGTCACAGGGCTAACGTTAGCCGGCTAGCATCACACAATAGCACATAGCCTAGCTCGTTAGCATTAGCTAGCTCAGTAGCTTGGACCAGGCTCCACCCGTCCGGTCTGAAGTCCATGAGCATCAGAAAGCTCTGGGTGACGTCACCCGTCCCTCTACAGACCCGTCCCACTACAGACCCGTCCCTCTACAGACCCGTCCCTCTACAGACCCGTCCCACTACAGACCCGTCCCTCTACAGACCCGTCCCTCTACAGACCCGTCCCTCTACACACCCGTCCCTCTACACACCCGTCCCTCTACACACCCGTCCCACTACAGACCCGTCCCTCTACAGACCCGTCCCTCTACAGACCCGTCCCACTACACACCCGTCCCTCTACACACCCGTCCCTCTACAGACCCGTCTCACTACACACCCGTCCCTCTACAGACCCGTCCCTCTACAGACCCGTCCCTCTACAGACCCGTCCCTCTACAGACCCGTCCCTCTACACACCCGTCCCTCTACAGACCCGTCCCTCTACAGACCCGTCCCTCTACAGACCCGTCCCTCTACACACCCGTCCCTCTACAGACCCGTCCCTCTACAGACCCGTCTCACTCCTGCTGTCGACCTTTAATTGAATCATTACATAAACAGAAGACATATTTATCAATATGATCAATAACATCAACAGAACTTACTGGTTCTCCTCCGAGACACCTGGGACAGCAGAGCAGAGGTCTGGACCGGACCACACCAACCTAGACACACACAATACACGTTACCATAGCAACAGCCCCAAAATATCACGTTACTTGTAAAGGTACGTTCACACCAAAGTGATTCGTGTCTGGAGTTCATCACTGTGCTGGTTCACTACCAGCACACAATAAACACGTCTTCTGTCATTTAATTGTAATAAATAAAAAAGACGCCGAAATAACTACACAATGATGCAGATTTGTAAAAAGTCTGAATTCATGTTTTCTTCGTTCTCTCCACAAGACGACAAGTAAATCACTTTTAAAATACTTGTTTTCTGAATGGAGGTTGGTTCTATCGGTGCTATGCTAAGCTAACATTGTAGCAGCTCAACATGACATCATATATACGGGTCAATGACATGACGTGCATATTTTTGTGTCCGAGTCCACTATTTCCTTTTAAAATAATTGTATCAATTTGTGACGTATATCATTTCGTTCTATAAAACTTATCTAGTTTTGATACATTTTCAGTACAATCAAATAATAAATATTATTTGATGTTTTGGCTTCTCAAACCCTGAAAATGTCAGGCGGTGCACCCGTCCTAGCAGATGAACAGACTAAGAACACTATTAAAAAATGTATTTAAATGATAATAAATTCAAAATAAAATACTATGGCATGCTTTTATTGTTGAAACGATTCAAATAAGCCAAATGTTTACAAATACCAATAGTTTTAAGCTGATAATTTAAAAACTTTTGTCCATCAATTTGAATGTTCTCAAATGTCAGGGTGGCACAGCTGTGAAGATGGGACTTTTATTATGAAATTAAAGTGGAAAACAGTAAACAGGATATTGCATCATCAAGAGGACCTCAACGGACCTTTATAGCAGAGTGAACATGTTGTTATATCTCTTCTGAATATTGATAAAAACAGCTGCTTTCAGCTTATAGGTCGAGAGGTTCACTTTCCATGTCAGGGCGGTACAACCAATGTAAAACTAGAGACATGATATGATATCATAAATGTCTTTATTCTATTTCAAATGTATATGTATGAAGTTGTTAGCAAGAACAAAAGCTAATGCTAGTGTCCTAGTAGATGCCTGTTTCATTTGAAATCAGTTGCAAATGTCAGGTGGTGCAACTGCAGAGAACGTTACTCTATGATGTTATATTTAAAGCTCTAACATTATTTATTTTTTTATTTTTTTAATTCTAAAGTGTAAGTGTAACAGTGTTAAGTACACTTTCAAACTATTTGTATGATATGAATGAGTATTGTTGAACTGGTACGGATGCCACTGTGAAGTGAAGCAGAGCGGCAGGAGGAGCAGCAGGTCCTGAGTGAGTGCAACGCGCTGCTGCAGGACCAACAGATGTTTCCTGTTATGTGCTCAACATGATCACTGTGAGATATTTACTGCTTTCACTTAAAGAGTCTGTTGATTAAAAGCATGTTGTTGTATTTGAAAACAAAATGCAAATGTTCTGCATATTTGCTGCGATTACTAATATTGTCAGGTGGTGTAACTGATACATGTCATGGTGGTGCGAGCAGGTACAATGTTCATTTAAAGCAGTAAATAACAGGTTCAAGTGAATTTTATTTTGCTTAATATGATGTGAAGAACTATTGTATTGAATGTCTTCATTTGTATATTTGTATTATTATGTTTCTCTGTTTAAATGTAAAGTCAAAAGTTAAATATACTAAATACCTGCCAAGAGAATGCAATTATGATAAATGATTGTATACAGCGTCAGAAATACACGAGGGCAAAGGGAAAAACTGCCCCTAAGAAATATCATTTTGCCCCTGATATCACGAGGAGAGGGGCAAACAATGCCCCCGAACTTTCCAAAGGAATAAATAACGGAGTGCTTCTTCATCAGACCTGAGACTGTGAGACTGTGGTCCACTCACAGACGCTCACATGTGAGTGCACCTCTACACCGACATCCACGGTAAACTCATTCAAACGCCGCAGATCGGGAGCGAGCGAAGGACTTTGAAAGTTAACGGAAAGATTAACGTGAGTAGGGCTACAACAACAAATCGATAATAATCGATTATTAAAATAGTTTTCATTATCGATTATCGAATTTCATAATCGATTCGTTGTGTCGTGCGATTATTACGCCACTCAATAAGTCGCGGAGATGTTTCAGTACAACAATAAAAAAAGAGCGTAGCACAGCGGAGGTGGAGGAGAGACCGTAACGCTCTGAAACACACGGCGGAACATCTTTTTATTGCACTTTCACGTTTAAATCAACAGAGCACTGCTTCCACTTCCATGTTGTGCTGCATTCAGGCTCACGTACGTCTCTGCATCGCTATGCGGCGCAGACACAACTCTACGCGCTCTGTCACATGGTTTGTTCTTGGTTAACATCACTTGCCCGAAATCCAAAACACTTCCAGACAACGGACGGTGATCCTTCGAGGGGCTAGCTCCTCCCCTTCTGCTCCTGACATTAGATTTAGCTTTCACACGACACTGTGACCGTCTGCTCTCTGTTCTGTTGTCCGTCTCTCTTCTTCTACTAATACCGGAGTCTGCAGGGTGCGTGCATGGCGCCTCCCATCTCGTTCGCACCCTGGTGGTCGCTGACTGTTAGTTGAGGAAGCGCTTGATTTGACATGTAGCAGAGCACGCATTTTAAACGGCAGCCACAATCGTGATCGCGATTAAAATT
>CM051708.1:20713541-20716041 GCA_028022725.1 Lycodopsis pacificus
CTGGATGTGGTGTTTCCCAGACTCACCTGTGCGTCCTGTCAGTCAGGAGGTTGGTGATCCACTGACAGGTGAAGGCTGCTCAGTGAGCTGGAGAGGTTGGGTCATTATTACCTACCGCCCCCCACTGGCATGTCTTCACCCGGGAACTTATTCGAAGACTCTTAGAACCTCACATGGACTTCTGGAACACTCAGATTGGCTGCCAGGTGTTCTAAATCATTTAACCTGCAGGTCACCGTAGCCACATGGTTGGAGACTCACAGGAAGTCTTTGAGTGACTTTAATCATCTCTGATTGGCCATGAAACATGACGGACAGCTGCCCAGATCGGTGGCCATGGTTACGTGGTGTGTGCTCGTTACAGAGAGCACTACGTTTTATTGACTGAGCTCCGTCCGTCCTAACGAGCTCTCATTATTAGCTCGTTAACTCGTTAAGGTGGGAGGGGTCATTAACGAGACAAACTGACCAGCCTCCGGACACACCCTGCACACACACACATATACCCTCACACACACACACACACACACCCACACACACACACACACACACACACACACACACACACACACACACACACACACACACACATTAAAACTTACATTTTTTGCCTTTTATGGAGCTCGTTAATATTTTTAGTGCTCCGCAAATGCAACACACACACACACACACACACACACACACACACACACACACACACACACACACACACACACACACACACACACACACACACAGACACACACACACACACAGGTGGTTTTATAGTCCTGTCATTATCACTGCAGTCGACCTTTAAGCCAAACTGACTTAAAGTCTGACAGGAAGAATCACAAGTTAAACTTTCTAATTTCCACTAAAATATTTTATTCTACTGGTTCTGGTCCTGGTTCTAGATTTCATTGCTTACGTCCTGTCTTCATTGCTTACGTCCTGTCTCCATTGCATACGTCCTGTCTTCATTGCCTACATTTTGTCTCCATTGCTTACGTCCTGTCTTCGTTGCTTACGTCCTGTCTTCATTGCCTACGTCCTGTCTTCATTGCCTACGTCATGTCTTCATTGCCTATGTCCTGTCTTCATTGCTTACGTCCTGTCTTCATTGCTTACGTCCTGTCTTCATTGCCTACGTCCTGTCTTCATTGCTTACGTCCTGTCTCCATTGCTTACGTCCTGTCTTCATTGCTTACGTTTTGTCTCCATTGCTTACGTCCTGTCTATATTGCTTACGTCATGTCTTCATTGCCTACGTCATGTCTATATTGCCTACGTTTTGTCTCCATTGCTTACGTCCTGTCTTCATTGCTTACGTTTTGTCTCCATTGCTTACGTCCTGTCTATATTGCTTACGTCATGTCTTCATTGCCTACGTCATGTCTTCATTGCCTACATTTTGTCTCCATTGCTTACGTCCTGTCTTCATTGCTTACGTTTTGTCTCCATTGCTTACGTCCTGTCTATATTGCCTACGTTTTGTCTCCATTGCTTACGTCCTGTCTATATTGCCTACGTCATGTCTCCATTGCTTACGTCCTGTGTTCATTGTCTACATCATGTCTCCATTGCTGACGTCCTGTCTTCATTGTCTACATCATGTCTCCATTGCTTACGTCCTGTCTTCATTGCTTACGTTTTGTCTCCATTGCTTACGTCCTGTCTTCATTGCCTACGTCCTGTCTTCATTGCCTACGTCCTGTCTTCATTGCTTACGTCCTGTCTATATTGCTTACGTCTTGTCTCCATTGGTTACGTCCTGTCTTCATTGCCTACGTCCTGTCTTCATTGCTTACGTCCTGTCTATATTGCTTACGTCCTGTCTTCATTGCCTACGTCTTGTCTATATTGCTTACGTCCTGTCTTCATTGCCTACGTCCTGTCTTCATTGCTTACGTCCTGTCTTCATTGTCTACGTCCTGTCTTCATTGCTTACGTCCTGTCTATATTGCTTACGTCCTGTCTTCATTGTCTACGTCCTGTCTTCATTGCCTACGTCCTGTCTTCATTGCTTACGTCCTGTCTATATTGCTTGCGTCCTGTCTTCATTGCTTACGTCCTGTCTATATTGCTTACGTCATGTCTTCATTGCTTACGTCCTGTCTTCATTGCTTACGTCCTGTCTTCATTGCCTACGTCCTGTCTTCATTGCCTACATTTTGTCTCCATTACTTACGTCCTGTCTTCATTGCTTACGTCCTGTCTTCATTGCCTACGTCCTGTCTTCATTGCCTACGTCATGTCTTCATTGCTTACGTCCTGTCTTCATTGCCTACGTCCTGTCTTCATTGCTTACGTCCTCTCTCCATTGCTTACGTCCTGTCTTCATTGCTTACGTTTTGTCTCCATTGCTTACGTCCTGTCTATATTGCTTACGTCATGTCTTCATTGCCTACGTCATGTCTATATTGCCTACGTTTTGTCTCCATTGCTTACGTTTTGTCTCCATTGCTTACGTCCTGTCTTCATTGCTTACGTTTTGTCTCCATTGCTTACGTCCTGTCTA
>CM051708.1:20721041-20731041 GCA_028022725.1 Lycodopsis pacificus
AACAAAGACACACACACACACAACAGAGGTCCCCACAAGGCAGTGTGAAAACAGGGGTCCCCGAAACGTCAGGAAAACCAGCACACAAACACACAAACGTTTCTCTGATCTGAATACAACTTGTTTATTCAGATCAGAGACTGTGACCCTCCTCTCTGACCTCTGACCTGTTGAATGTCAGCTGATCCTGATCCAGCTGTTTCGAGATCAGCCTCAAAGACGTTCTGTTGAAGAGATGCTCCACTCGAAGCTGCTTTGAACACAGTCAGAGTCCTGATGAGACAAATGTCACTGCACATGTGGTTCAGAAAGACAGACAGACAGAGAGACAGACAGACAGACAGAGAGACAGAAAGACAGACAGACAGAGAGACAGACAGACAGACAGAGAGACAGAGAGAGAGACAGACAGACAGACAGACAGACACAGACAGACAGACAGACAGACAGACAGACAGAGAGACACAGAGACAGACAGAGAGAGATTTTTAGATTTTTTTAGAAACCTTTATTTTCTTAAAACATGAAAACATTGTCAAGGCAATAAATTCGACACAAATCAACAAAACAAAACAAAAAAACAATCAAAACAGATTCTCTTCATCATATTTTCAAGGAGCATTGAATATTAGTCCATGTTGTTCATGTTTTTGTTCATGTTCAGACTCTTTAGACTCTGTTTCACTGAATGATGGTCCTGAGACAGTCAGCTCTGGAATAAATCCTTGATCTGGAAATAGATCTGTGGAATCAGGAGCTTCCTCTCCTCTGTCGTCCTCCTTCAGCATCTCGACCTCGTCCTCCATCAGTCTCTCCGTCAGCCTGCTCAGGATCCTCCTGCTCTGCCAGATGGAATTCAGCCCGAGTAGAGAAGCTGCTGCAGGTGCGTCTCTCAGTCCAGGAACATCTGCCTCCACCAGTGTCCTCAGGGTTGTGGTCCCAGAGGAGCACAGCCTGCTGCTCAGTTCTGCCGTCCTGGATGTCCATCGTGGCTCCGTCCACCAGCGGTTCCTGAAGCAGCCGGTGTGAGCGCGTGGGCTCCGGTCTCTTATTCTCCCTTAGCTCCATCATTGTTCAGCTCTTTCTTTAGTATCTGAACTATCTTCTTCAGTCTGAAGCCTTCCTGCTCTGTGAGACCTCGTCTGTCTTTACTCCTCATGTGTGCTCTGACAGAGTTTAAGAGCTTCTCTTTGTCAGAGATGTAGTCCTCCACTTTAGCTCCTCTTACATGTTTACTCTTCATCAGATAATCCTGTATCTCCTCCACACTGTCGCCTTCAGAGCTCCTACAGCTGCCAGCCCTGCATTCAGAGAGCTCACTGTCAGCAGCAGAGTCCTCCAGACTGGACTCAGAGTCCTCCTCCAGACTGGACTCACACTCAGCTGATCCCGTTCTTCAACACCACTTCCGCAGCTTCTAAACTGTCTAGAAAGACGACCACAGCGCTGCTCATCCGCACTATGGACTTCACGCAGCTGTGGCCGATAAGCTCACCTACTGCCAGGCTGATTCCTCCACTGAACACCCGAACAGCGGCTTGACCTTCACGCCGTGTTTCCTGGTGAAATCCGTCAGGCCCATGGTGGCGTTTAGCAGCCGACAGCTCGTGCTGATCAGCTGCAAACCCCCACAAACAAAGACCCTAAAACCCTAAATGTGCACACAAACCCAGTGAACCCGACACACCCCACTACACTATCATATACCCCACTACACTATCATATACCCCACTACACTATCATACACCCCACTACACTACCATATACCCCACTACACTATCATATACCCCACTACACTATCATATACCCCACTACACTACCATATACCCTACTACACTATCATATACCCCACTACACTATCATATACCCCACTACACTACCATATACCCCACTACACTATCATATACCCCACTACACTATCATATACCCCACTACACTATCATATACCCTACCACACTATCATATACCCTACCACACTATCATAAACCCACTACACTAC
Source organism: Lycodopsis pacificus (assembly GCA_028022725.1). Classification (NCBI taxonomy): domain Eukaryota; kingdom Metazoa; phylum Chordata; class Actinopteri; order Perciformes; family Zoarcidae; genus Lycodopsis; species Lycodopsis pacificus. The sequence goes on from CM051708.1 coordinate 20,723,041, forward strand.
CAAATACCCCACTACACTATCATATACCCCACTACACTATCATATACCCCACTACACTACCATATACCCCACTACACTATCATATACCCTACCACACTATCATATACCCTACCACACTATCATATACCCTACCACACTATCATATACCCCACTACACTATCATATACCCTACCACACTATCATATACCCTACCACACTATCATATACCCTACCACACTATAATATACCCCACTACACTATCATATACCCTACCACACTATCATATACCCTACCACACTATCATATATAGTGTGGTGTGGTGTGGTGTGGTGTAGTGTGGTGTGGTATAGTGTAGTGTGGTATAGTGTAGTGTGGTGTGGTATGGTGTAGTGTAGTGTAGTGTAGTGTAGTGTGGTGTGGTATAGTGTAGTGTGGTGTAGTGTGGTGTGGTGTGGTATAGTGTAGTGTGGTGTGGTATAGTGTAGTGTGGTGTGGTATAGTGTAGTGTGGTGTCGTGTGGTATAGTGTAGTGTGGTGTGGTGTGGTATAGTGTAGTGTGGTGTAGTGTGGTGTAGTGTAGTGTGGTGTGGCATAGTGTAGTGTGGTGTGGTATAGTGTAGTGTAGTGTGGTGTAGTGTAGTGTGGTGTGGTGTGGTATAGTGTAGTGTGGTGTGGTATAGTGTAGTGTAGTGTAGTGTGGTATGGTGTAGTGTGGTGTGGTATAGTGTAGTGTAGTGTGGTGTAGTGTAGTGTGGTGTGGTATAGTGTAGTGTGGTGTGGTATAGTGTAGTGTAGTGTAGTGTGGTGTGGTGTGGTATAGTGTAGTGTGGTGTGGTGTAGTGTAGTGTAGTGTGGTGTGGTGTAGTGTAGTGTGGTGTGGTATAGTGTGGTGTGGTGTGGTATAGTGTAGTGTGGTGTGGTATAGTGTGGTGTGGTGTGGCATAGTGTAGTGTGGTGTGGTGTGGTGTAGTGTAGTGTGGTGTAGTGTGGGCAGCGTGAAGTCCGCTGCCCAGATGAACAATGCTGTGGTCATCTTTTTAGATAAGGCCAACACGGTGTTAGATCCGGGGGTTCTCTGGCCCGATACGGGGCTACCTACTGACTCAGCTCTCTATTAAAAGATTGGCGAGCTGGTGTTCTGTGAGAAACTCGCCTGGCTCTGCTCACTACCGAAGACAACGATCGAACAATCGCTATGAATCTCTCTCAAACACACTCCGTAAACTCTGTACTCCTTCCACTCAGACAGAGAGAGAGAGAGTCATCATCATCTTCATCATCTTCATCTTTATCATCATCATCATCATCTTCATCATCATCATCATGAGTAAGTGTGTGTGTGAGTGTGTGTGTGAGTGAGTTAGTGTGTGTGTGTGTGTGAGTGAGTGAGTGAGTGAGTGAGTGTGTGAGTGAGTGAGTGAGTGTGTGAGTGAGTGAGTGTGTGTGAGTGTGTGAGTGAGTGAGTGAGTGTGTGTGTGAGTGAGTGAGTGTGTCAGACAGGGAATCAGCTTCTCAGGGTTGATCTACATACAGCTGTTAATTAGCTCTGTCAATCATCCTGCAGTGTGTGTGTGTGTGTGTGTGTGTGTCTGTTTAACATCTGATCCTCTTTCATTTTCTCAGCTCAGCTTGTGATTGGTCTGTTTCCAGCTGTCAATCAAACTGCAACAGAATTTTTGTCATTTAAGTTAAAAGTTAAATTTGATAATAATATATATTATTTTGAGGAAACGTTGACAGTTTGACAGTCCAGAGAGAACTGCTCCTTCAGGGTCACTGTGGAGGAGAGAGTGGAGGAGGTGGAGTGGAGGAGGTGAAGTGGAGGAGGTGGAGTGGAGGAGGTGGAGTGGAGGAGGTGGAGGAGGTGAAGTGGAGGAGGAGAGAGTGGAGGAGGTGAAGTGGAGGAGGTGGAGTGGAGGAGGTGAAGTGGAGGAGGTGAAGTGGAGGAGGTGGAGTGGAGGAGGTGAAGTGGAGGAGGTGGAGTGGAGGTGAAGTGGAGGAGGTGGAGTGGAGGAGGTGAAGTGGAGGAGGTGGAGTGGAGGTGAAGTGGAGGAGGTGGAGTGGAGGAGGTGAAGTGGAGGACTTGTAGGAGGTGCAGCATCCATCAGAGGGAGGAGGGGTCTTCTCAGTATTTAACCTGAAATATTTGTCTTTAAGGACCTTCATTACCGTAATAACAACGCTTGTAAATACATGTAAACACATGTAAATACATGTAAATATGTAAATATGTAAACATGTAAACATGTAAATATGTAAACATGTAAATATGTAAACATGTAAATATGTAAATATGTAAACATGTAAACATGTAAATATGTAAACATGTAAATATGTAAACATGTAAATATGTAAATGTGTAAACATGTAAATATGTAAATATGTAAATATGTAAATATGTAAACATGTAAATATGTAAACATCTAAAGTAATCTAAAGTTAATGAGGTTTAATCCCTGAGAAAGCAGTAGTGCCCTGGAGCAAGGCAGCAGCATAGTCCAGCTGTCTGCTCACACACACACACACACACACACACACACACACACACACACACACACACACACACACACACACACACACACACACACACACACACACACACACACACACACAGAGGCTCGTCCTCACTCATTAAAATTAAGTAGCTGCTGGTTGGACATGCAGCAGAGAGACATGAGGGGTGAAGGACGACGGAGACACTGAGGACAAAAATCAAACGTTCGTCTCAGTTTATCAAAGGAACAAAGATTGTAAATAAAGACAGAATCAATGTTTTCAACAGTTACTTAAAAGAATCATAATAATAATAACCTTGTGATAATAACAGATGAGTTCTGTAATCGTTATGAAAGAAGTTGAGCTCGTATTGTTCTGATAGATAATATGAAACCTTTATTATTTAAGATAAGATAGACTTTATTGTCCCGAAGGAAATTTGTCTTGGAAACATACATACAGTGTACAGTGTCTGCTGTTAAAAAACAATACAAATAACATATGGCATACATACATTACATACACAGACTGTCGCCAGTCCACATACCTGCACACACAGTACATACAGTACACACACAGTACGTACAGTACTTACAAAGACTGCCACCGGCCAACAAACACATTCACACTGCCCATTGTACAACGCACCAGTAGTGTATAGTTAAGATATTAAAATAAATACAAATCGGTGTTCCAGGGTTAAGCTCTGGCTCGCTTGCCATTCAGGGCTTTGATGGACGACGGGACAAAAGAGTTGTTGAAGCGGTTGAGCTGCACTGGGGACTCTGAAGCGTCTGCCTGAGGGGAGGAGCTGGTATTCAGGGTGCAGATATGAGTGGGTCTGAAATGATCTTCTGGGCCTGTCTGATGATAGTTTCATCAAAGATGGCCTGGAGTGAGGGATGCTGTCTGACTCCCATGATCTTCATGGCTTTGTGTTAGCCGGTGATCTGGGCTTTCAGCTGCACACTGAGGTGTCAACATCATCATGTCAACATCATCAACAGCAATACTATCAAGCACCACGTCAACATCATCAACAGCAATACTATCAAGCACCACGTCAACATCATCAACAGCAATACTATCAAGCACCACGTCAACATCATCAACAGCAATACAATCAAGCACCATGTCAACATCATCAACAGCAATACCATCAAGCACCATGTCAACATCATCAACAGCAATACCATCAAGCACCATGTCAACATCGTCAACAGCAATACCATCAAGCACCACGACAACATCATCAATAGCAATACCATCAAGCACCATGTCAACATCATCAACAGCAATACCATCAAGCACCACGACAACATCATCAATAGCAATACCATCAAGCACCATGTCAACATCATCAACAGCAATACTATCAAGCACCATGTCAACATCATCAACAGCAATACCATCAAGCACCACGTCAACATCATCAACAGCAATACCATCAAGCACCACGTCAACATCATCAACAGCAATACCATCAAGCACCACGTCAACATCATCAATAGCAATACCATCAAGCACCACGTCAACATCATCAACAGCAATACCATCAAGCACCACGTCAACATCATCAACAGCAATACCATCAAGCACCATGTCAACATCATCAACAGCAATACTATCAAGCACCACATCAACATCATCAACAGCAATACTATCAAGCACCATGTCAACATCATCAACAGCAATACTATCAAGCACCAAGTCAACATCATCAACAGCAATACCATCAAGCACCATGTCAACATCATCAACAGCAATACTATCCTGCACCACGTCAACATCATCAACAGCAATACTATCAAGCACCACGTCAACATCATCAACAGCAATACTATCAAGCACCACGTCAACATCATCAATAGCAATACCATCAAGCACCACGTCAACATCATCAACAGCAATACCATCAAGCACCACGTCAACATCATCAACAGCAATACCATCAAGCACCACGTCAACATCATCAATAGCAATACCATCAAGCACCACGTCAACATCATCAACAGCAATACCATCAAGCACCACGTCAACATCATCAACAGCAATACCATCAAGAACCACGTCAACATCATCAATAGCAATACCATCAATCACCACGTCAACATCAGCGAATGTGTGAGAACCTCTCTAATCCAACACAGCAGTCAGGGATCTCGGGGTGTAACCAAGTCTCGGTGAAGAGCATGATGCAGGACACACGGTACTCAGATCATCCCCTTGTCAGGAGTCGGAGTTTGTCCATCTTATTCCTCAGCGACCGTACGTTACTCAGAATCATAGATGGCAGGGGCGGTCGATTGCCTCTTCTCCGTAGCCGTTGTCGTTGTTCCGGAACGTTTTTGAGGAGCGATCCGAAAGGATCTGCTGTGAGCTTATCTCCATAGTGGCGTAGAGACAAGAGCGCTTCCTTCGTGTAAGATGGCGCCTGGTTGCTACTTGCCCAAGCTGGTATAGCCTTGCAGGTGGTGAAAAGTTCGCAAAGGAGCAGTAACGCCACCAGACAAAATATCCCAAAACACACGCCATCATATAGTCCTTCGTCTTGATCATACAAATTGAAAATAGGGCAAACCGATCGTTCACAAAAAGCCAAACAAACAACAAACAAACAGCAGCACAGGTACGTGTACGTGTATCCGTGTCGCCTGCAGAGCAACGCCACGCCCACTTCCGCCTGTTGTAAAATGATTGCTCCACAAACACCAACGTTAGTGCTGGAGTTCCACAAGCTTCTGTGCTCGGACCAGTTCACCGTATCTCCGCTTCTGTTAGAGAACATGATCAGGTTCTCCTGAGACCAGCTCCTAGGAGCTGCTGTAGACCTGGACTGCTGGAGGACTTCCTAGGACACCCTGAGCTCCTCACAGTTCTGCATGGATCCTGGTTTTATCTGGACCTGGTCCTGCTGACACCCACTGCTACCATCATTATTATGAGGCCCATGACTGTTACCATCGCTGCTTTAACTATCATTGTTATTCTGCTGTTATCATCAGTAGCTGTAATGTTTCCATGGTGACTCTGCTCACTACTCTCATATGAATCATGTCTGACATATTGAATGTGTTGTAACTCTGTGATGTTGTTCATTCTGTACACAGGACCTCGATCACACTTCATCCCGATAGAGGCTGATGATGAGGCTGATGATGATGATGATGATGATGATCCTCCGCTGTTGCTCTCTGAGGTTTGTCCTGTTCCGATGTGAGGGTCAAAGGTCAGCGCATGTGTACAGACTGTGAAGCCCTCTGAGGCAAATGAGTGATTTTAGGCTGAACAGAATCAATTGAATTGAATGTTATCTTTGTTGCATTTGTTGTATTTGTTGTATTCGATCATTGGGGAAGCACAACGTAGAGACATGTGACCAAGCACCTGAACAGGAAGTGTGTTCATCTTCATCATCATCATCATCATCATCATCATCATCGCTCAGGTGTCCGTTATATATGTTACCAAAGTCAACTCTGAAGATTCTGACTTCTGAGACTCTTTCTGACTTCTGGTCCAATCAGAGCTCTCTGCTGAAGCTCCCTAGCAGCTGATTGGCCGACTGGCTGCAGGTGACGTGTTCATATTTAATTCAGCCGTCCATCATGGAGCGGGCAGGCAGAGTTGGTTATGAAGCTTAAGAAGCACTTAGTGGGTTAAATATGGAGCTTCTCCTGGAACGTCTCAATCGTTTCTCTCTTCAGTCCGTTAGGCAGCAAACTGGTGTCAAGCAGAGAAACCAGTCAAATAATCACGTGAATAACTGAGCAGCAGAGAAATCAAGCGCACCTAAAGCATGAAGCAGCTGAGGTCAGGAGCTTAAACATCTGGAGCATCTCGGTAACCATGGTGATCGCTACCGGTGGTGACGCTCAACACAGAACTAAAGACATCCAATCAGCTGTTTACTGATCAATGATGTCATCCAATCAGCTGTTTACTGATCAATGATGTCACTGATCAGTGTATTGTCTCTGTGAGCATGTTAGCATTCAGCTTTAATGTCATTGATAATCACGTAACGTTTAAATAACTTCATCACACACACACACACACACACACACACACACACACACACACACACACACACACACACATACATACACTCACACACAGATTCACACACCCACGCACACACACACACCCACACACACACACATACACTTACACACACACACACACACAGCCGCACACGGATTCACACACACACACTCACACACACTCACACACACACTCACACACAAACACACACATACACTCACACACAAACACACCCACACACACATACACTCACACACAAACACACACGCACACACACAAGGAAACACACTCACACACACACACACATACTCACACACGGACACACTCAATACACTTGTACTGAGTGTGTTGCAGAAGACAGAAATGTCCTGTAACACACTGCACTCACAAAAGACTTGAAGCTGAGATCTGTATGTGTGTCTAATATGTGTGTGTGTATTGTGTGCGTGTGTTATGCTAATTGCGCGGCCTCGTTGGTGATTTAAATGTGAACAAATGGACTCAGATTCATTAAGACAGAAAGAGAAAATCCTCATTAAACTTTGATGCTAATGGTGAATCTTTCAGCAGCAGAGAGCCAACAGAGCTCGTTACACTTGCACGTGAGAGCGCACGGACCGTGAGTGTGTGTGTGTGTGTGTCCGTGTTTGTATGTGTTTGTGAAGATTCCGTGTGTGTGTGTGTGTGTGTGTGTGTGTGTGTGTGTGTGTGTGTGCGTGTGTGTGTGTGCAGGAATCATCCAGCCCTGACATGAAATATTAAAGCAGACTTCAGCTCTGATCTGCATCACTGGTTCATCTGCTGGAACAGAAGAGTCACATCCAGAGACACTTACACATCATCCTGAATCACTCCAGAAAATACCATCTAGTACTTATATATTATCTAGTACTACACTGATCTATGTGACCCTGATACTTACAAATCATCTAGTACTACACTGATCCATGTGACCCTGATACTTACATATCATCTAGTACTACACTGATCTATGTGACCCTGATACTTACATATCATCTAGTACTACTACACTGATCTATGTGACCCTGATACTTACATATAATCTAGTACTACTACACTGATCTATGTGACCCTGATACTTACATATCATCTAGTACTACACTGATCCATGTGACCCTGATACTTACATATCATCTAGTACTACACTGATCTATGTGACCACGTCACGTTGTCGTGGCGTTGTCGGCGCGTTGTCGGCGCGTTGTCGTGGCGTTGTCGGCGCGTTGTCGGCACGTTGTCGTGGCGTTGTCGTGGCGTTGTCGTGGCGTTGTCGGCGCGTTGTCGTGGCGTTGTCGTGGCGTTGTCGGCGCGTTGTCGTGGCGTTGTCGGCGCGTTGTCGTGGCGTTGTCGTGGCGTTGTCGGCGCGTTGTCGTGGCGTTGTCGTGGCGTTGTCGGCGCGTTGTCGTGGCGTTGTCGGCGCGTTGTCGTGGCGTTGTCGTGGCGTTGTCGGCGCGTTGTCGT
>CM051708.1:20736041-20741041 GCA_028022725.1 Lycodopsis pacificus
GGTTCTATTAGTTATTGAAGAGCTTCTAGGGTTCAGTGAGGAGGTTCTATTAGTTATTGAAGAGCTTCTATGGTTCAGTGAGGAGGTTCGATTAGTTATTGAAGAGCTTCTATGGTTCAGTGAGGAGGTTCTATTAGTTATTGAAGAGCTTCTAGTGGTCAGTGAGGAGGTTCTATTAGTTATTGATGAGCTTCTAGGGTTCAGTGAAGAGGTTCTAGTAGTTATTGAATAACTTCTCGTGGTCAGTGAGGAGGTTCTATTCGTTATTGAAGAGCTTCTAGGGTTCAGTGAGGAGGTTCTAGTAGTTATTGAAGAGCTTATAGGGTTCAGTGAAGAGGTTCTATTAGTTATTGAAGACCTTCTAGTGGTCAGTGAGGAGGTTATATTAGTTATTGAAGAGCTTCTAGGGTTCAGTGAAGAGGTTCTAGTAGTTATTGAAGAGCTTCCAGGGTTCAGTGAGGAGGTTCTAGTAGTTATTGAAGAAGTGTTCGGCATCCTGAAGGAGGTTCTCGGAGTTCTTTAATATTGATAAGTTGTCATTGAAGCGGTGTATGTTTTTACAGTAATTTCTTGTACTTCTTTCTATTTTTGTTCAACAGAACGTCGTCTACGTTCTTGTGAATCTGGAGAACCAGAAGAACATAGAAAAATAATCTTCATGTTTCTTTTAATGGAGGACGATCGTTCTGAGACTTGACTCACCTGAATAAAGGATTTGAGTTCTTGCTCCACCTTTGATCTTTACAGTCATATCTGTGTGTGTGTGTGTGTGTGTGTGGTATTAAAGGACTTTATGGAGCTCGTATCATGAAAATTGATTAGTCGTACAGAAAAGAAGGTTAATCGAGACCTTAAATAAGAACTATAACTCTCTCCTCCTGCAGGGTGGAGGTGTCACTGCTTTATGGAGCCGACGGCCTTAACGACGGATAACAAAATGTCAGCAGCCGACCAATCAGGAGCCGGCATTAAGAGAGGGAGATTTAGTCCAGTGGGAAGTCTGAAGGAGTCGTTTTAGAGAGATAAAAGAGAGGAGGAGGAGGCGGAGGAGGAGGAGAAAGAGGAGGAGGCGGAGGAGGCAGAGGAGGAGGAGGAGGATGAGGCGGAGGAGGAAGAGGAAGAGGCAGAGGAGGAGGAGGAAGAGGAGGAGGCGGAGGAGGAGGAGGAAGAGGAGAAGGCGGAGGAGGAGGAAGAGGAGAAGGCGGAGGAGGAGGAAGAGGAGGAGGAGGTGAGGTTTAAATCAGCATTGAAGAGCAGTCATTTTCTGCTGAGACGAAAGTTTCATCATTCAGACAACATAGATATATCTAAATACATATAGATATATCTAAATACATATAGATATATCTAAATACATATAGATATATCTAAATACATGTAGATATATCTATATGTATTTCGATATATCTATATGTATTTAGATATATCTAAGATATATCTAAATACATATAGATATATCTAAATACATATAGATATATCTAAATACATATAGATATATCTATATGTATTTAGATATATCTATATGTATTTAGATATATCTAAATGATGTCTGTAGCTTTGAGTCCATGACAGAGTCTAACAACAGATTCTGTTTAACTTTATGTTGAAGTGACCTCCAGCTGCTGATACCCCCCCCCACACACACACATGAAACTGAAAATAAAGCTGATACAGAAGTTTTGTTTCTCTTTGATCTCCAAAGATCCATCTTGTTTCTACTGAGCAGCAGATCAATCAAACAAGTGTTTAAATGTACAGAACATATTGAAATGATGTAAACATGGATTCCTTCTTAAAGTCAAAAAACCTTCAAATAAATCACTGAGGTTTCACCAACACTAAAGAAGAAGAAGAAGAAGAAGTCATCATTTAACTGATTAAAACGTGTTTGTGAAGCTGCAGGTCCTCAGCTGGTCCTAACAAGACCTCATGACATCATCAACAGGTAACAAATATTTAACAAGGTAATGCAGCGTCTGCAGCCTCTGTGGTCTCTGTGGTCTCCGTGGTCTCTGTGGTCTCTGTGGTCTCTGGTCTCTGGTCTCTGTGGTCTCTGTGGTCTCTGGTCTCTGGTCTCTGTGGTCTCTGGTCTCTGGTCTCTGGTCTCTGGTCTCTGTGGTCTCTGTGGTCTCTGGTCTCTGGTCTCTGTGGTCTCTGGTCTCTGTGGTCTCTGGTCTCTGGTCTCTGGTCTCTGGTCTCTGTGGTCTCTGTGGTCTCTGGTCTCTGGTCTCTGTGGTCTCTGTGGTCTCTGTGGTCTCTGGTCTCTGGTCTCTGGTCTCTGTGGTCTCTGGTCTCTGGTCTCTGGTCTCTGTGGTCTCTGGTCTCTGGTCTCTGTGGTCTCTGTGGTCTCTGGTCTCTGGTCTCTGTGGTCTCTGTGGTCTCTGGTCTCTGGTCTCTGGTCTCTGTGGTCTCTGGTCTCTGGTCTCTGTGGTCTCTGGTCTCTGTTGATGTGTTGTTCAGTGGACGGACATATGAGGAGAGACCTCTCAACGCTACAAATACCAACAAGCTTAACTCACACACACTCACACACACTCACACACACACACACTCACACACACACTCACACACACACACACACTCACACACACACTCACACACACTCACACACACACACACTCACACACACACTCACACACACACACACACACTCTCACACACACACACACACACACACACACACACACACACACACACACACACACACACACACACACACACACACACACACACACACGTTGACATATGTTGGATGAAAATATTATTTGAAATAATTCATCAGCTGTGTTAAAATCTTCAAAAGAACTCATTTATTATTTGTTTTTATGATGTTTTATGATTAATTTCAAACAAAGTTCTTCATGAACCAAGTGGTTGACACAATCACTTCATGATTAATATGATCAATATGAATCATTATTATTATTGATATTATTGTTTTTATTATTATTATAAATGTATTTTAACTGTTTGTATTACCGTATAGTTCTGTTTCTGAACACCAGGGGGAGCTGTTCTCTCACACACACAACCACACACACACACACAACCACACAACCACACACGCACACAACCACACGCACACACACACACACGCAACCACACAACCACACACGCACATACGCAACCACACAACCACACACACACACACACACACAACCACACAACCACACACACAACCACACAACCACACACACACACACACACACAACCACACACACACACACACACACAACCACACAACCACACACACAACCACACAACCACACACACACACACACACACACACAACCACACACACACACACACACGCAACCACACAACCACACACGCACATACGCAACCACACAACCACACACACACACACACATACAACCACACAACCACACACACACACACACACACAACCACACACACACACACACACACACACACACACACACACACACACACACACACACAACCACACAACCACACACACACACAACCACACAACCACACACACACACACACACACAACCACACACGCAACCACACACACACACACAACCACACAACCACACACGCAACCACACACACACACACAACCACACAACCACACACACAACCACACAACCACACACACACACACAACCACACACACGCACACACACAACCACACACGCACATACGCAACCACACACACACACACAGAAATAGTCTCCCCCCCCAGCAGAAGTCTCTTTGTTTGCCGTTCTCTGTCTTCTGTAACAAGAACACAGAGAACACACCTCCACATTTCATACCATCACTATTATTATTATTATTATTATTATTATTATTATCATCATCAATATTATTAACATCATTATTATTAATAACATTAGTATTCTTTGTATCATTATTATTATTTTATTGAGTTCATTTTTATAATTTGTTCTTGTTTAAATTCCTTTTTCAATGTGAAAGTGTTGTTAGAATATTCAATATCACAGAATTATTATCATCTATAAAACACATGATGAAGCATCAAATAGAATAAAGAAGTTTATGAAGAAACAACTGAAGAGTTATAAAAACAACCTCTGATTATTACTCGTCTGCTCCGTCTCCTTTACTTTGATATCGTTGATATTTCACATTGATAACTGTATTCATGGCGTTTATTTGCTTGTTTTGCAGCAACAATGCAGCAGTCGCACTGTGACGTGTGAAGACCATGAAGTTACAACAACTCATAACTCATAACCGTAGACTCGGGTCAAATAATAATCAATATACTTCTGTTTAATAAATGTCCATGAAGGTGAAATAAGGAAAGAGGACGAGACAGAAGATGAAGTCATGTTATTATTATCAATAATCTTCTTCAGTTCGTCGTCTTTAAATATCGGAATGAAAACATGAAGTCATGAATAAAAACACTTCATTGTTTAATATCTAATAATAATTAATATGAATCAATTCATCAGAAGTTTTCACTTATTTAGAACGTTTACACTTTATGAATATGTATAAAATATATATATATACAGTATATATATATGTATATATACTATATATATATACTGTATAGATATATATGTATATATACTGTATATATACTGTATATATACATAAATATATATGTATATATATATATATTATATATGTATATATGTATGTATATATATATATATGTATATATAATGTGTGTTTGTTGTATCTCAGTGTGTGTGTTTGTGTGCGTGCGTGCGTGTGTGTGTGTGTGTGTGTGTGTGATAATTGGTTAAAACTCTCCTCCAGCTGGTTAAATTAATGTCTCTGCAACTGTTTCCTGTTGCCGGGCGGTGATGAAGATGAAGATGTGTTGTTACCATGGTAATTACTGAAGCAGAATAACCAGAAGACAGGCGGGGCACAAAGGTCAAACCCCCCCCCCCCCCCCAAGTTCAGCTGAACTTTTATTCATTCTGTCACATAATCTTCATCTTTACTTTCTTTGGATTTATTATTGTCGGCTTATTTTCTGTCTGTGTTTC
>CM051708.1:20746041-20761041 GCA_028022725.1 Lycodopsis pacificus
ATAATGTTGTGATGATGGTTGTTTATGTTTATAATGTTGTGATGATGGTTGTTTATGTTTATAATGTTGTGATGATGGTTTGTTTATGTTTATAATGTTGTGATGATGGTTTGTTTATGTTTATAATGTTGTGATGATGGTTGTTTATGTTTATAATGTTGTGATGATGGTTCTTTATGTTGATAATGTCGTGATGATGGTTTGTTTATGTTGATAATGTTGTGATGATGGTTTGTTTATGTTGATAATGTTGTGATGATGGTTTGTTTATGTTGATAATGTTGTGATGATGGTTGTTTATGTTTATAATGTTGTGTTGATGGTTTGTTTATGTTTATAATGTTGTGATGATGGTTTGTTTATGTTGATAATGTTGTGATGATGGTTTGTTTATGTTTATAATGTTGTGATGATGGTTTGTTTATGTTTATAATGTTGTGATGATGGTTCTTTATGTTGATAATGTCGTGATGATGGTTTGTTTATGTTGATAATGTTGTGATGATGGTTTGTTTATGTTGATAATGTTGTGATGATGGTTTGTTTATGTTGATAATGTTGTGATGATGGTTTGTTTATGTTGATAGTGTTGTGATGATGGGTTGTTTATGTTGATAATGTTGTGATGATGGTTGTTTATGTTTATAATGTTGTGATGATGGGTTGTTTATGTGTATAATGTTGTGATGATGGTTGTTTATGTTTATAATGTTGTGATGATGGTTGTTTATGTTTATAATGTTGTGATGATGGTTGTTTATGTTGATAATGTTGTGATGATGGTTGTTTATGTTTATAATGTTGTGATGATGGTTTGTTTATGTTGATAATGTTGTGATGATGGTTTGTTTATGTTGATAATGTTGTGATGATGGTTGTTTATGTTGATAATGTTGTGATGATGGTTTGTTTATGTTGATAATGTTGTGATGATGGTTTGTTTATGTTGATAATGTTGTGATGATGGTTGTTTATGTTGATAATGTTGTGATGATGGTTTGTTTATGTTGATAATGTTGTGATGATGGTTTGTTTATGTTTATAATGTTGTGATGATGGTTTGTTTATGTTTATAATGTTGTGATGATGGTTGTTTATGTTGATAATGTCGTGATGATGGTTTGTTTATGTTTATAATGTTGTGATGATGGTTTGTTTATGTTGATAATGTTGTGATGATGGTTTGTTTATGTTTATAATGTTGTGATGATGGTTGTTTATGTTTATAATGTTGTGATGATGGTTGTTTATGTTTATAATGTTGTGATGATGGGTTGTTTATGTTTATAATGTTGTGATGATGGTTGTTTATGTTGATAATGTTGTGATGATGGTTTGTTTATGTTGATAATGTTGTGATGATGGTTGTTTATGTTGATAATGTTGTGATGATGGTTTGTTTATGTTTATAATGTTGTGATGATGGTTGTTTATGTTTATAATGTTGTGATGATGGTTCTTTATGTTGATAATGTCGTGATGATGGTTTGTTTATGTTGATAATGTCGTGATGATGGTTTGTTTATGTTGATAATGTTGTGATGATGGTTTGTTTATGTTGATAATGTTGTGATGATGGTTTGTTTATGTTGATAATGTTGTGATGATGGTTGTTTATGTTTATAATGTTGTGATGATGGTTTGTTTATGTTTATAATGTTGTGATGATGGTTTGTTTATGTTTATAATGTTGTGATGATGGTTTGTTTATGTTTATAATGTTGTGATGATGGTTGTTTATGTTTATAATGTTGTGATGATGGTTGTTTATGTTTATAATGTTGTGATGATGGTTTGTTTATGTTTATAATGTTGTGATGATGGTTTGTTTATGTTGATAATGTTGTGATGATGGTTTGTTTATGTTTATAATGTTGTGATGATGGTTCTTTATGTTGATAATGTCGTGATGATGGTTTGTTTATGTTGATAATGTTGTGATGATGGTTTGTTTATGTTGATAATGTTGTGATGATGGTTTGTTTATGTTGATAATGTTGTGATGATGGTTGTTTATGTTGATAATGTTGTGATGATGGTTTGTTTATGTTGATAATGTTGTGATGATGGTTGTTTATGTTGATAATGTTGTGATGATGGTTTGTTTATGTTTATA
Organism: Lycodopsis pacificus; assembly: GCA_028022725.1. Taxonomy (NCBI): domain Eukaryota; kingdom Metazoa; phylum Chordata; class Actinopteri; order Perciformes; family Zoarcidae; genus Lycodopsis; species Lycodopsis pacificus. The sequence goes on from CM051708.1 coordinate 20,748,158, forward strand.
ATGTTGTGATGATGGTTTGTTTATGTTTATAATGTTGTGATGATGGTTGTTTATGTTTATAATGTTGTGATGATGGTTGTTTATGTTGATAATGTTGTGATGATGGTTTGTTTATGTTGATAATGTTGTGATGATGGTTGTTTATGTTGATAATGTTGTGATGATGGTTTGTTTATGTTGATAATGTTGTGATGATGGTTTGTTTATGTTTATAATGTTGTGATGATGGTTTGTTTATGTTTATAATGTTGTGATGATGGTTGTTTATGTTGATAATGTCGTGATGATGGTTTGTTTATGTTTATAATGTTGTGATGATGGTTTGTTTATGTTGATAATGTTGTGATGATGGTTTGTTTATGTTTATAATGTTGTGATGATGGTTGTTTATGTTTATAATGTTGTGATGATGGTTGTTTATGTTTATAATGTTGTGATGATGGGTTGTTTATGTTTATAATGTTGTGATGATGGTTGTTTATGTTGATAATGTTGTGATGATGGTTTGTTTATGTTGATAATGTTGTGATGATGGTTGTTTATGTTGATAATGTTGTGATGATGGTTTGTTTATGTTTATAATGTTGTGATGATGGTTGTTTATGTTTATAATGTTGTGATGATGGTTCTTTATGTTGATAATGTCGTGATGATGGTTTGTTTATGTTGATAATGTCGTGATGATGGTTTGTTTATGTTGATAATGTTGTGATGATGGTTTGTTTATGTTGATAATGTTGTGATGATGGTTGTTTATGTTGATAATGTTGTGATGATGGTTTGTTTATGTTTATAATGTTGTGATGATGGTTCTTTATGTTGATAATGTTGTGATGATGGTTCTTTATGTTGATAATGTCGTGATGATGGTTTGTTTATGTTGATAATGTTGTGATGATGGTTTGTTTATGTTGATAATGTTGTGATGATGGTTTGTTTATGTTGATAATGTTGTGATGATGGTTGTTTATGTTTATAATGTTGTGATGATGGTTTGTTTATGTTTATAATGTTGTGATGATGGTTTGTTTATGTTGATAATGTTGTGATGATGGTTTGTTTATGTTTATAATGTTGTGATGATGGTTGTTTATGTTTATAATGTTGTGATGATGGTTGTTTATGTTTATAATGTTGTGATGATGGTTTGTTTATGTTTATAATGTTGTGATGATGGTTGTTTATGTTTATAATGTTGTGATGATGGTTGTTTATGTTGATAATGTCGTGATGATGGTTTGTTTATGTTGATAATGTTGTGATGATGGTTTGTTTATGTTGATAATGTTGTGATGATGGTTGTTTATGTTTATAATGTTGTATTGATGGTTTGTTTATGTTTATAATGTTGTGATGATGGTTTGTTTATGTTGATAATGTTGTGATGATGGTTTGTTTATGTTTATAATGTTGTGATGATGGTTTGTTTATGTTTATAATGTTGTGATGATGGTTGTTTATGTTTATAATGTTGTGATGATGGTTCTTTATGTTTATAATGTCGTGATGATGGTTTGTTTATGTTGATAATGTTGTGATGATGGTTTGTTTATGTTGATAATGTTGTGATGATGGTTGTTTATGTTTATAATGTTGTGTTGATGGTTTGTTTATGTTTATAATGTTGTGATGATGGTTTGTTTATGTTGATAATGTTGTGATGATGGTTTGTTTATGTTTATAATGTTGTGATGATGGTTTGTTTATGTTTATAATGTTGTGATGATGGTTGTTTATGTTTATAATGTTGTGATGATGGTTCTTTATGTTGATAATGTCGTGATGATGGTTTGTTTATGTTGATAATGTTGTGATGATGGTTTGTTTATGTTGATAATGTTGTGATGATGGTTGTTTGTGTTTATAATGTTGTGATGATGGGTTGTTTATGTGTATAATGTTGTGATGATGGTTGTTTATGTTTATAATGTTGTGATGATGGTTTGTTTATGTTGATAATGTTGTGATGATGGTTTGTTTATGTTGATAATGTTGTGATGATGGTTGTTTATGTTGATAATGTTGTGATGATGGTTGTTTATGTTTATAATGTTGTGATGATGGTTGTTTATGTTTATAATGTTGTGATGATGGTTGTTTATGTTGATAATGTTGTGATGATGGTTTTTACAACACAATCAGAGAACATCGTTCTAGATATCTTAAGACGGTTCCTTGTGTAACGTTCCTTGTGAAGACGAACTCTAGAGTCCTCTCAGATGTTTTATAGGGAAGACGTTTCGTGAAAGACGTTTCGTTAAAGACGTTTCGTTAAAGACGTTTCGTTTAAGACGTTTCGTTGAAGACGTTTCGTTTAAGACGTTTCGTTAAAGACGTTTCGTTTAAGACGTTTCGTTAAAGACGTTTCGTTTAAGACGTTTCGTTAAAGACGTTTCGTTAAAGACGTTTCGTTTAAGACGTTTCGTTAAAGACGTTTCGTTTTTGGTTTGTTTGTCAGCTGGAGTACAGATAACTTGGATGTTTGCATTGTGGGCCGAAGAAGAACCTTCATATTGAGGAGTGGATGTGAATCACAGTGCCGAAACCTATTTAACTCTTTCATTAACATTGTCAGTAAAGACATTCGGCCCTGGCTCTGTGCTCACTGAGTGACTTTATACTAGACTGGAGACTTTAATCACACCACTCTGGATAAAGCCCTGCCAACTTTCCACCAGTATGTTGACTGCCCCACTCGGAACAATACAGCTCTGGACCTTCTGTATGCTAATGGTAATGATGCATACAGTACCACTGCCCTCCCCCGCTTGGCAGGTCCGATCACAACCTGGTCCTGTTGACACCCAGGTATGTTCCTCTGGTGCAGAGGCTGCCTGTGACCACCAGGACTGTGAGGAGGTGGTCTCAGGAGGCTATCGACGCCCTGCAGGACTGCTTTGAGTCTACGGACCGTATCACTGAATACATTAAATTCTGTGAACAATCCGTCATTCCATCCCGGTCAGTACGCTGCTTCCCCAACAACAAGCCATGGATCACCAGTGACCTGAAAGCTCTTCTTAACAAGAAGAAAGCAGCTTTCAGGTCTGGGGACAGGGACGAGCTCAGGAGAGTCCAGCGTGACCTGAAGATGAAGATCAGGGAGTGCAAGGACACCTACGGGAGGAAGCTGGAGGCCAAACTCCAGCGGAACAACGTGAGGGAGGTGTGGACGGGGATGAAGCAGATTACTGGCTTCAAGGTTGGAGGCAGACAACCAGGGGGCTCCCTGGAGAGGCCAATGAGCTAAACTGTCACTTCAATAGGTTTAGCTCACAGCCCTCATCTGTCTCCTCCACACACCACACCTCCCAAACACCTCCCCCTCTGTCCCCCGTCGTGAGCTGCATGGACTCTGAGCCCTCCTCTTCAAAGGGCTCTGCCACCACCGAGACTATGAACCCCCCCCCCCTCTCTGTGATGACTGGCCAGGTTAGGAGACAGCTGGAGCGACTCCACCAAGGCAAGGCTGCTGGACCTGATGGAATCAGCCCCAGGGTCCTGAAGACCTGCGCCATCCAGCTGTCTAATGTCCTTCAACACCTCTTCAACCTGAGCCTGAAGCAGGAGGAAGTCCCGGTGCTGTGGAAGACGTCGTGCCTGGTTCCTGTACCGAAGAAGACGACACCATCTGGCCTCAATGACTACCGACCAGTTGCCCTCACATCCCATGTGATGAAGGTGCTGGAGAGGCTGGTCTTGGCCCGCCTCCGGCCGCAGGTGAGATCATCACTGGACCCTCTGCAGTTTGCATACCAGCCTCATGTGGGGGTGGACGACGCCATCATCTACCTGCTGCAACGAGCTCAGTCGCACCTGGATAAACCGGTGGCTCTGTGAGAATCACTTTCTTTGATTTCTCCAGTGCATTTAACACCATCCACCCAGTGCTGCTGAGGGAGGAGCTGCGGGGGGTGGGGGTGAACGCGTCCACCGTCTCCTGGATCACTGACCTCACGGGCAGACCACAGTTTGTCCCACTGGGCCGTGTGCTGTCTGATACGCTGGTCAGTGATACTGGAGCCCCACAGGGGACTGTTCTGTCTCCCTTCCTGTTCACCTTGTACACCACTGACTTCCAGTACAACTCGGCGTCATGCCATCTGCAGAAGTTCTCTGATGACTCTGCAGGAGTTCTCTGATGACTCTGCAGAAGTTCTCTGATGACTCTGCAGAAGTTCTCTGATGACTCTGCAGATGTTCTCTGATGACTCTGCAGGAGTTCTCTGATGACTCTGCAGTGGTCGGTGTGTAAGGGACGGACGGGAGGAGGAGTACAGGGCAGCAGTGGAGGACTTTGTGGAGTGGGCCGGTAGAAATCACCTGCGTCTGAACGTGGCCAAGACCAGAGAGATGGTGGTCGACTTCAGGAGGAAGACGACGGCTCCACAACCGCTGAGAGTTCTGGGAGAGGATGTGGACATGGTGGAGGAGTACAAGTACCTGGTGTCTCCATCGACAGCAGACTGAACTGGAAGAACAACATCAACGCTGTGGACAGGAAGGGGAGGAATCGACTCTTCTTCTTGAGGAAACTTCGATCCTTCAATGTGTGCAGCAGGATGCTGGAGATGTTCTACAGTCTGTTGTGGTCAGTGCACTGTACTCCTGTAGTCTGCTGGGGGAGCAGTATTGGAGCCGGAGACACCAACAGACTTAACAAACTGGTTAAGAAGGCCGGCTCCATCATTGGCTGCAAACAAGACAGTCTGGAAGAGGTGGTGGAGAGGAGGACACTGAAGAAACTATTATCCATGTTGGATAACCCGGACCACCCTCTGCATCACCTCCTGCAGGGACAGACTGATGCAGCTCCGCTGTCACAGGACGGATCCAGGAGAACATTCTGCTCTGAGACTTCATAATAAAACACCTCGGGCCTGATCATCGGATCACATCACTGCACCGCTACACGCTGCTCGTGTTGGTTGGTGATTCTTCCTCTACTGTCCAGTTTGTTTAGTTTACTAGTTGTTCATTTAATTAATACCACTCTATTCATTGTATATACTGTGCATTTCGATTTTTTATTCTATTTTATCTTATTTTTTATTAATCTATTCCTTCAAATTCAGTATCTGCTCTGTTATTTTATTGTACTGTAGATATTGTGCATTCCACAAGTTATATTTTACTCTGTAAATTGCTGCTGCTACAAACTAATTTCCCCCTGGGGATGAATAAAGTTTATATTTATCTATCTATCTATCTATCTATCTATCTATCTATCTATCTATCTATCTATCTATCTATCTATCTATCTATCTATCTATCTATCTATCTATCTACTAATGGTTTAGGGCCAAAATACATCTCTGATCTGCTGCTACCTTATGAACCATCCCGACCCCTCAGGTCGTCTGGGACCGGTCTACTTCCTGTTCCCTTATGAACCATCCCGACCCCTCAGGTCGTCTGGGACCGGTCTACTTCCTGTTCCCTTATGAACCATCCCGACCCCTCAGGTCGTCTGGGACCGGTCTACTTCCTGTTCCCTTATGAACCATCCCGACCCCTCAGCTCGTCTGGGACCGGTCTACTTTCTGTTCCCAGAGTCAGAACTAAACATGGAGAAGCAGCGTTCAGTGTTTCTGCTCCACATATCTGGAACAAAGTCCAGAAAGCTGAAGGTCTGCTGAGACCCTCAGCTCCTTTAAATCAAGACTGAAGACTTTTCTGTTTGCTGCTGCCTTTAATTGAACCACATTCAATTAATATATTAATCAATTTCCTGCATTTCTGCATTTTACTATGAAACTATCTTACACTGTGTTTTAACGATTGAGAACAATCAAGCTGCTCTCTCACCTTCCTTCTCCAAGTAAACTTCTCGCTCCATCCAACATCAGGACTAGAAGACAAAGTTGTCTTTTCATGAGAGATGAGTTCATATCAGCACCAGTCCATCAGTTAAACCCGATCCGAGTGTCGTTAATGATGGAGGCGATCGTTTCTCCAGGAAGCAGCAGCTCTACGGACACACTGATTGGCTGCCAGAGTTCATCAGCGTCAACGGAAATAATTCATGAAGCACATTCAGCCAAACACATGGAGACATGTGGTGAAATATGAACATCTGTTATAGAACCACTTCAGATCACTTCACCATCACACACACACACACACACACACACACACACACACACACACACACACACACACACACACTGTTAGTGACACACACACACACTCACACACACACACACACACACTCACACACACACACACACACACACACACACCGTTAGTGACACACACACACACTCACACACACACACACACACACACACTGTTAGTGACACACACAGACACACACACACTCACACACTGTTAGTGACACACACACACACACACTGTTAGTGACACACACAGAGACACACACGCACACACACACTGTTAGTGACACACACACACACACACACACACACACACTGTTAGTGACACACACACAGACACACACACACTCACACACTGTTAGTGACGCACACACACACACACTGTTAGTGACACACACAGAGACACACACGCACACACACACTGTTAGTGACACACACACACACACACACACACACACACTGTTAGTGACACACACACAGACACACGCGCACACTCACACACTGTTAGTGACACACACACACACACACACTGTTAGTGACACACACAGAGACACACACGCACACACACACTGTTAGTGACACACACACACACACACACACACACACACTGTTAGTGACACACACACAGACACACGCGCACACTCACACACTGTTAGTGACACACACACACACACACACACACTGTTAGTGACACACACAGAGACACACACACACACTGTTAGTGACACACACACACACACACACACACTCACACACACTGTTAGTGACACACACACACACACACACACTCACACACTGTTAGTGACACACACACACACACACACACACTGTTACTGACACACGCAGACACACACACACACACTGTTAGTGACACACACACACACACCCACACACACAGGCACGCACACACACACACTCACGCACACATACACACACATGCACTCTCTCACACACACTCTCACACACACATCGGCTTTCAGAAACACTCCATAATAATTTATCTTGAATGAAATATTGATCTGCTTCAATATTTATCTGGCTCTTAGGCGTCTGCCACTCAGCTGGAACACACATTTTATTTTAAAATTTAAAAGATTACAAAATAAAAATGTTCATCTCGAAGCTGAAAAACTTTTAACACAAAGTGACGACAAAAAGCACTAAAAGGCTCCGACACACGTCTGAATCAGTGTGTGAGTGTGTGTGTGTGTGTGTGTGAGTGTGTGTGTGTGAGAGTGTGTGTGCGTGTGTGTGTGTGTGTGTGTGAGAGAGTGTGTGTGCGTGTGTGTGTGTGTGTGTGTGAGAGTGTGCATGTGCGTGTGTGTGTGTGTGTGTGTGAGTGTGTGTGTGTGTGTGTGTGAGTGTGTGTGTGTGAGAGTGTGTGTGCGTGTGTGTGTGTGTGTGTGTGAGAGTGTGTGTGCGTGTGTGTGTGTGTGTGTGTGAGAGTGTGCATGTGCGTGTGAGAGTGTGTGTGTGTGCGTGCGAGTGTGTGTGTGTGTGTGTGTGTGTGTGTGTGTGTGTGTTAACCACAGGGGGATAACTCAGCTCCTTGTTAACCAGTTTGTGAAAAGGTTTCCAGAAGTAGTTAATAAGCTGAAACCGACCTCAAACTGTCAATGACAAAGAAGAAGCAAATAAAGAGGAAGAAGAAGAGGAAGTTGAGGATGAGGACGAGGATGATGTGGAAGTGGACGAGGACGAAGACGAGGACAGGGATGAGGATGAGGATGAGGATGAGGATGAAGATAAGGACAAGGACAAGGACAAGGACAAGGACAAGGACAAGGACGAGGACGAGGACGAGGACGATGAAGATGACGACGAGGACGGCTTTGCCTTCAGAAGAGGAAAACAAACTGGTGACCATCTGAACATGTCGGTCTTGTCGCCCCCCATCAGGACTTTGATGAACCACCACACCAGTGAGGGTCTGGATCCTCCCGGGTCCTGAAAACCTGGTGGACCTAGTGACCTAGAAACTGGTGTTGAGTCCTCATTTCTGACTTTGAGGTAAAGATGCTGTTCAGTCAACCATCCACGAACTCAAGGCCCAGACCTCCTCCTCCTCCTGCTGCTCCTCCTCCTCCTGACACATGATTACACTGGTACTGATGGTGTTGCCATGGTGATGATTAACACTAATCACGAGAGGATTGTCGTCACTATGGCAACAGCAGGAGCTGCAGAGGTTGTGGTACGGGATGGGGGGGGGGGCATTTAAAGACATTGGTCACTGGGGAGTGGGGGAGGGGGGAGGTGTTTAATATTCAGAGAATCAGCGCTGGAGCAGGAAATGAGAATGAGGAAGAGGAGGAGGAAGAGGAGGAGGAGGAGTTGATGTTTTATTTAGATTTTTTAGAACTAAAATGTAAAATTGGAAAAATACAAATAACAGAAATATTTTTCGAGAAATGAGTTGTTTTCATATGATGACCTGATGATGAAATCAATGCTTTCTCTCGTGAAACAGAAATATAAATGCTGACTATTGATTATTTTCTGAAGAAGTAGAAACATGAGTTTGAAAGACTGCAGTGGAAGACGGATCCACTTCAGGTTCCCCTCATGTGGGCTGCAGTCTGAGACACAAGTCCAGCAGCTCTGGGTCTAAACTGATCTGCAGGGTCTCTGGGGAACCGGATCCTCCAGCTCTGGAAACCAGTCCATTAACTTTCTCATCAGGATTCTTTCCTTCAACAGACGTCCTCACAAGTACAGTTAAGCTCCCTCACAAGTCTGCTGGGTCCTCCTCTGGTGGTCTCCATGGAGACACCTTTGACACGATCTATATATATAAATAAATATACAGTATATCTGTGTGTAAATACATAGAGACTAAAAGTCTGTCATCAACTCAACAAACCATCAGAGATGATTTATTACCTGAAAACAACAATAACAACACTTCTATTTCCGTTAGGAAGTGAAGATGAATTTTCTCAACGGCATCACACACACGCACACACACACGTACACACGCACACGCACACACACACGCACGGTATCAGTATGATAATTGACTGGTCTGTAAGTGTCTCACACATAAATAAGACGAGGTCACGAACTCAAAGTCTCACATCACAGCCTCGTCCCACCGGACGCCTCCAACACACACACACCTCACATCTGAGTGTGTGTGTGTGATATTTTAATAGCAGTGAGTGAGTCTGCTGGTAATTACAGTCAGACTGTGTCTGCAGCAGAGAGAGAATCTGAATGTGACTGAAGACATCCCCACGGAAACGAGACGTAAACAAACTCATGGAAATGTTCGTCTGTGATGTCGTTTGGTCACAATCAATTTCCCATTACCCGTCTCACACACACAGACACACACACACACGGAAGTTAGGATTTTATTGTCATATACATTTTTTACACATACACGAAATTTGACAACTGCATTTGACCCATCCCTGTATATAGGGGAGCCGTTAGGGGTTCAGTGTGTTACTCAGGTACACTTCGACACGTGACACGTCCCAGTCAGGGATCGAACCGTTGACCTTCCGGTTCCCAGACAACCCTCTTAACCCAGTGCGCCACGGTCACAAACACACACTCTCACACACACACACACACAAACACACACTCTAACACACACACACACACACACACACACACACACACACACACACACACACACACACTCTCACACACACAAACACACACTCTCACACACACACACACACACACACACAAACACACACTCTCACACACACACACACACAAACACACACACACACACACACACCTACACACACACACACACTCTCACACACACCTACACACACACACCTACACACACACACACACACACACACACACACACCTACACACACACACACACACACACACACACACACTCACACCTACACACACACACACACACACACACACAAACCTGAATCGAACCCCCGACCTGTTGACACAAACTACATTAGAGAAATAAAATCACTGTTTGGTGTCACAGTGGAAATACAATATTTAGTTTGAAGGTAAAGTGAAGCCTCATGCTTTCTTGGACAGTTCATGTGCATTTCAACAGATCTACATACTAATCAATGAATATTTATTAACAACAGAAAGTTCATTTTACAATATTAACCCTTTTGTCACCCTTTAAATCAGTGAGTCTGATGTCCTTTGAGGATACAAATGTCTGCATCAAAAGCTGCAACAGTATTATTTAATCATATTATTTTCCATTTTGACTGATTCAAATCTATTAATCAACCTCCGTCCCGATCATACCGACCAAAACTTCATTAATTTTCAGAATTTTAACAGTTTAAATCACAGTACGTTTACATTATGCGACTGTTAAAAAACACACATAAACAAAAAAAGGGAAAGAAAGATTTATTTTCATACATAAGAAGTGTAAACATGTCAATAACTACATTGAAAACATTGATTCTGATGCATCACATTGAACACTCCAGTCATTATAATACAGCAGTGATGCCTCTAGTGGACACTAATAGAATAACATGTATTATCTCTATAATACAGCAGTGATGCCTCTAGTGGACACCAGGAGAATAACATGTATTATCTCTATAATACAACAGTGATGCCTCTAGTGGACACTAATAGAATAACATGTATTATCTCTATAATACAGCAGTGATGCCTCTAGTGGACACCAGGAGAATAACATGTATTATCGCTATAATACAACAGTGATGCCTCTAGTGGACACTAATAGAATAACATGTATTATCTCTATAATACAGCAGTGATGCCTCTAGTGGACACTAATAGAATAACATGTATTATCTCTATAATACAGCAGTGATGCCTCTAGTGGACACTAAGAGAATAACATGTATTATCTCTATAATACAGCAGTGATGCCTCTAGTGGACACGAATAGAATAACATGTATTATCTCTATAATACAGCAGTGATGCCTCTAGTGGACACTAATAGAATAACATGTATTATCTCTATAATACAGCAGTGATGCCTCTAGTGGACACAAAGAGAATAACATGTATTATCTCCATAATACAGCAGTGATGCCTCTAGTGGACACTAAGAGAATAACATGTATTATCTCTATAATACAGCAGTGATGCCTCTAGTGGACACTAAGAGAATAACATGTATTATCTCTATAATACAGCAGTGATGCCTCTAGTGGACACCAGGAGAATAACATGTATTATCTCTATAATACAACAGTGATGCCTCTAGTGGACACTAATAGAATAACATGTATTATCTCTATAATACAGCAGTGATGCCTCTAGTGGACACTAAGAGAATAACATGTATTATCTCTATAATACAGCAGTGATGCCTCTAGTGGACACCAGGAGAATAACATGTATTATCTCTATAATACAACAGTGATGCCTCTAGTGGACACTAATAGAATAACATGTATTATCTCTATAATACAGCAGTGATGCCTCTAGTGGACACCAGGAGAATAACATGTATTATCTCTATAATACAACAGTGATGCCTCTAGTGGACACTAATAGAATAACATGTATTATCTCTATAATACAGCAGTGATGCCTCTAGTGGACACCAGGAGAATAACTAGAGACAAATTAATCAATCTGGGGGAAAATAATAAAAAGTACAATGTTGAAGTCAGATATATAATAGAATTAATGATTGCCTATTTAGAGGTTCAACTTGAAATATAAAGAAAGAAGAAGAAAAGAAGAGCGAGTCACAGTCGATGGACATTGTTAACTGGTTCTGCTGTTGTTGTTTGGTTTGATTTTCTAAACTGGTTTTGTACAAAGACAATAAAAAAGATTGAAGGTAAAACTCTTTTAAAATAACTTTCTTTGAATGTTGTGAATCAGCTCATTGAGTCCAACATGACGGATACCACATCAATGAGATCACTGTAATAAATATCATGTATCATATCCCCTCCTCTTCATCCTCTACCTGCTCCCCCTTGGCGACATCATACGCCACCATGGTCTCCAGTTCCACTGCTACGCTGACGACACCCAGCTCTACATCTCCACCAGGTCCATCACCCCACCACCCACTTCACCATCACCAGCTGCCTCGCAGATATAAAACCTGGATGCAAGCAAACTTCCTCAAACTCAACACCGACAAATCTGAAGTCCTCATCATCGAACCCAAACCACTAAACAAATCCCACCAGAACTCCTCCTCTGCATCGATGGCTCCACTGTTCCTGCCTCCACACATGTCCGTCACCTCGGGATCATTTTCCATCAAACTCTCTCCTATGAACGACACGTCAACCACATCAGAAAAACCGTCTTCTTCCATCTCAAGAACATCGCCCATCTCCACCCCTCCCCCTCCTCCACAGCCGCTGAAGCACTCATCCTCGCCTTCATCACTCATCCTCGCCTTCATCACTCATCCTCGCCTTCATCACTCATCCTCGCCTTCATCACCTCTGGGCTGGACTACTGCATCCTGTACGGCTCACCCACCAAAATCATCAATAAACTACAATACATCCAGAACTCTGCTGCCCGTCTGCTCTCAGACCAGAGACCACATCACGCCGTCCTCCAGAACCTCCGCTGGCTCCCATACAGCAAAGAAGAAGTTCCAGATCCTCCTCATCACTTACAAAGGCCTCCACAGCCTCGCCCCTCCATACCGATCCACTGACGCCCCCCCCCCCCACTCTGTCCAAGCATCGGGCCTGGGGGGACAGGGCCTCCTCCGTTGCTGCCCCTCCCTCTGGAACTCACAGCCCCAACACCTCAGACACTCTCTGTCACTCAACACCCACCTGTTCAAATC
>CM051708.1:20766041-20771041 GCA_028022725.1 Lycodopsis pacificus
ACTTGGACATACGATAAGTATCCACAGGTTCATCTACGTCGATCGTTCCATACAACACGTTTCATAACACGGTCGGATATTACTCACAGCTGTCAGTCACTGTCGCAGTGACCTTAAAGTGACGGCAGTCTGCCACTTACATGTATTTCTTACTGAAACACATAACGACATCCTTGTAACATTCAAAGTAGAAACAGATGTGATTGCAGTTAAACATGGAAATACAAGTGAATATTTAACAGCACATTGAATTTGGCTCCTACAAAAAGTTAAAAATGACACTAAAAGTACTAAAAGGTAGGGGAACTGTGTGTGTGTGCGTGCGTGTGTGTGTGTGTGCAGCAGAAAATAGAGGAGGAGGTAAAAAGTGAGCAGTGTGTGAAACCACAGAAATAAGTGCGACTTTGGGTGTTTTTCTCAGCTCGTCTCAGTGAGCGCTAACGCTAACAGGTGCTAATGAAGCACACACAGTAAAACACACAGTAACACACACACACACACACACACACTGTGTGACGTCGGGGTTAAACAGGGCGTCTACAGATCCATTAGCGTCACATTACCAAGCAGCCTTTGATGTTATTGGTGGATTCACTAACGAGGTCACGAGGTGATGATGATCTGACAGACTGACACTTCCTGTCATCACGGAGAGCTCATTGGACGAGAGAGAAGTCTTTATATTATAGATTGTGTTATTGATCAACAATTAATAATAATATTAATGTTAATAATGATGATAATAAGATAAGATAAGAGATAAGATAATCCTTTATTAGTCCCTCAGTGGGGAAATTACAGGATTACAGCAGCATCGCTCACAAGTAATAAATGAAGATAAAAAAATCAAGTAGTATAAATAGACTAAACAGTAAACAGTAGTAAAAAATATGACAGTAAAGAAGAATACAAAATATGTACAGTATGTACAGACGGAGTAAAAATGTAAAATGTAAGATAATACTTAAACGTATTGGATATTGCACAGGATTGACAGTAAAGAAGACTATTAAGTATACCAGTAAGTACAGACAGAGTAAAATGTAAGTGTAAGGTAAATACTTAAACGTATTGGATATTGCACAGGATTGCACGGATTAGGTATTGCACCAGGTGAATGAATTAAGTGTTCAAGTGTTCATGTTCAGTCCAAATGTTCGTGTTCAAAGTGTTCAAAGTGTTAGTGGTCTCCAGAGAGCAGTTTGTTGTGCAGCCTGACAGCAGCGGGGAGGAAGGACTTGCGGTACCTCTCCCTCAGACACCGGGGATGAATCAGCCGGTGACTGAAGGAGCTGTGCAGAGCTGCCAGAGTGTCCTGCATGGGGTGGGAGGCGTGGCTCATCAGGGATGAGCCACGCCAATAATAAGTAGTTATTTTATATTCAAATATCTGAAATCTTAAACGTCTGAAGTCTGTACAAATAAAAGCATGTTGGACTTCCTGTTTGTGATGTTTAGGGAAGAGCAGAGGTAGTGTGTGTGTGTGTGTTATCTGATCTAAGGGAGGTTTTGTGTTGAACACGAGAGAAGCTTGTTAACATGAGGTGAGAGCTTATCTACCCCACACACACACACACACACACACACACACACACACACACACACACACACACACACACACACACACACACACACACACACACACATACACACATACACACACACATACACACACACACACACACACATACACAATGTTGAACTGATATACTTTACAGCACAGAGGTGAATATTTGTTATTACACACATAATAAATGGTAATAATTGATGTTTACCTTTGTTTTATGACAATAACAAGTGTATTGATCTGTTAATCTTTATAACTTAATTTCACATCATCATAACAACTGTAGCCTCTCCTCTTGAACCTCCAACAACGTGTGTGTGTGTGTGTGTGTGCGTGTGTGTGTGTGATAAACAAATAACAGCTGACATTTTTCAAAAGGCACTAAGGCAGAAGAAAAAGTGTGTGAGTGTTATTATGTCAAGAGGTAATAAATGTTACCATGTGACACACTGCCTTCAGGCTATGGTGATTAAACGCACACACGCACACACACACACACACACACACACACACACACACACACACACACACACACACACAGGCCTGTCAGGGTAATGACAGAAGGTTGAGTGTAATAGCCCTTTAATTGGCTCTGATATCAGTTTGTCAAATCTACTGCCTGCTGTTTGTGTGTGTGTGTGTGTGTGTGTGTGCGTGCATGTGTGCGTGTGTCAATGTGTTTGTGTGAGAGAGAGGTTAATATGAGGCCATCTATCATGCAGAGAGACATTCTTTATATACTGGCTAACATTGAGGACACACAGACACACACAGAGACATGCACAGCCTGAAGGAAGCGGTGACCGCGGCGTCGTCGTGGCGATATGTGGCGGATGAGTGATGACGTTCTGCAGTAGAAATCTGATTGTCTGGTTACGTCTCGATATCAGCTCTCTGTCGTCATGGCGACCACCATCCATCATTAAAGGGAGTCAAATCTGCCTCAACTCAGCTGCCCAGGAGCAAGGCAGCATGTCCCCAAATGACCTGAGATGGCAATAGGTGAAAGGACGTACAGGGTGAAAGGACGTGGAAGGTGAAAGGAAGAAGTTGGTTCAAGGATGTCGTTGGTTAAATGAAGAAGTTGGTGAAAGGATGTAGTTGGTTAAATGAAGAAGTTGGTGAAAGGATGTAGTTGGTTAAATGAAGAAGTTGGTGAAAGGATGCAGTTGGTAAAAGGAAGAAGTTGGTGAAAGGATGTAGTTGGTTAAATGAAGAAGTTGGAGAAAGGATGTATTTGGTAAAAGGATGTAGTTGGTGAAAGGACGTAGTTGGTCAAATTATGTAGTTGGTAAAAGGAAGAAGGTGGTGAAAATATATAGTTGGTGAAAGGACGTAGTTGGTGAAAGGACGCAGTTGGTCAAAGGATGTAGTTGGTAAAAGGACGTAGTTGGTGAAAGGATGTAGTTGGTGAAAGGATGTATTTGGTGAAAGGATGTAGTTGGTAAAAGGACGTAGTTGGTGAAAGGATGTAGTTGGTGAAAGGACGCAGTTGGTCAAAGGATGTAGTTGGTAAAAGGACGTAGTTGGTGAAAGGATGTAGTTGGTGAAAGGATGTATTTGGTGAAAGGATGTAGTTGGTGAAAGGACGCAGTTGGTCAAAGGATGTAATTGCTGAAAGGATGTAGTTGGTAAAAGGAAGAAGTTGGTGTAAAGATGTAGTTGGTGAAAGGATGTAGTTGGTAAAAGGAAGAAGTTGGTGAAAGGACGTAGTTGGTCAAAGGATGTAGTTGGTGAAAGGACGTAGTTGGTCAAAGGATGTAGTTGGTAAAAGGACGTAGTTGGTGAAAGGATGTAGTTGGTGAAAGGATGTAGTTGGTAAAAGGAAGAAGTTGGTGAAAGGACGTAGTTGGTGAAAGGATGTAGTTGGTGAAAGGATGTAGTTGGTAAAAGGAAGAAGTTGGTGAAAAGACGCAGTTGGTAAAAGGAAGAAGTTGGTGAAAATACGTAGTTGGTGAAAGGATATAGTTGGTGAAACGATGTAGTTGGTGAAAGGACGTAGTTGGTGAAAGGATGTAGTTGGTAAAAGGAAGAAGTTGGAGAAAGGATGTAGTTGGTGAAAGGATGTAGTTGGTGAAAGGACGTAGTTGGTGAAAGGACGTAGTTGGTGAAAGGAAGTAGTTGGTAAAAGGAAGAAGTTGGAGAAAGGATGTAGTTGGTGAAAGGATGTAGTTTGTAAAAGGATGTAGTTGATGAAAGGATGTATTTGGTAAAAGGATGTAGTTGGTGAAAGGACATAGTTGGTCAAATTATGTAGATGGTGAAAGGACGTAGTTGGTGAAAGGAAGAAGTTGGTGTGAAGATGTAGTTGGTGAAAGGATGTAGTTGGTGAAAGGATGTAGTTGGTAAAACGAAGAAGTTGGTGAAAATACGTAGTTGGTGGAAGGAAGTAGTTGGTGAAAAAACGTAGTTGGTGAAAGGATGTAGTTGGTGAAAGGACGTAGTTGGTGAAAAAACGTAGTTTGTGAAAGGACGTAGTTGGTGAAAGGATGTAGTTGGTGAAAGGATGTAGTTGGTGAAAGGACGTAGTTGGTAAAAGGATGTAGTTGGTAAAAGGACGTAGTTGGTGAAAGGATATAGTTGGTGAAAGGACGTAGTTGGTAAAAGGACGTAGTTGGTGAAAGGACGTAGTTGGTAAAATGATGTAGTTGGTAAAAGGACGTAGTTGGTGAAAGGATGTAGTTGGTGAAAGGATGTTGTTGGTAACAGGATGTAGTTGGTAAAAGGACGTAGTTGGTGAAAGGATATAATTGGTAAAAGGAAGAAGTTGGTTAAACGATGTAGTTGGTTAAATGAAGAAGTTGGAGAAAGGATGTAGTTGGTGAAAGGAAGAAGTTGGTGAAAGGATGTAGTTGGTTAAATGAAGAAGTTGGAGAAAGATGTAGTTGGTGAAAGGACGTAGTATGTAAAACGATGTAGTTTGTAAAAGGACGTAGTTGGTGAAAGGATGTATTTGGTAAAATGATGTAGTTGGTGAAATGATGTAGTTGGTGAAAGGATGTAGTTGGTAAAATGATGTAGTTGGTAAAAGGATGTAGTTGGTAAAAGGAAGAAGTTGGTGAAAAGACGTAGTTGGTGAAAGGACGCAGTTGGTCAAAGGATGTAGTTGGTAAAAGGAAGAAGTTGGTGAAATACATAGTTGGTGAAAGGATGTAGTTGGTGGAAGGATGTAGTTGGTGAAAAAACGTAGTTGGTGAAAGGATGTAGTTGGTGAAAGGACGTAGTTGGTGAAAAAACGTAGTTTGTGAAAGGACGTAGTTGGTGAAAGGATGTAGTTGGTGAAAGGATGTAGTTGGTGAAAGGACATAGTTGGTAAAAGGATGTAGTTGGTAAAAGGACGTAGTTGGTGAAAGGATATAGTTGGTGAAAGGACGTAGTTGGTAAAAGGACGTAGTTGGTGAAAGGACGTAGTTGGTAAAAGGACGTAGTTGGT
>CM051708.1:20778541-20783541 GCA_028022725.1 Lycodopsis pacificus
CTGTGTGTGTTACTGTGTGTGTGTTACTGTGTGTGTTACTGTGTGTGTTACTGCAAGTTACTGTGTGTGTTACTGTGTGTGTGGTACTGTGTGTTACAGTGTGTTACTATGTGTGTTACTGTGTGTGTTACTGTGTGTTACTGTGTGTTACTGTGTGTGTTACTGTGTGTGTTACTGTGTGTGTGTTACTGTGTGTTACTGAGTGTTACTGTGTGTGTTACTGTGTGTGTGTTACTGTGTGTGCTACTGTGTGTGTGTTACTGTGTGTGTTACTGAGTGTTACTGTGTGTGTTACTGTGTGTGTTACTGTGTGTTACTGAGTGTTACTGTGTGTTACTATGTGTGTTACTGTGTGTTACTGTGTGTGTTACTGTGTGTGTTACTGAGATTAATTTAAAAACAAGCCCTTTATTACAATCTCTCCCCAAAACACACTCGTGTGTGTGTGTGTGTGTGTGAATGTGTGTGTGTGTGTGTGTGTGTGAATGTGTGTGTGTGTGTGTGTGTGTTCACACAGTGATTTGAAAAGACCTCACTCATTTCTACCCTTCAGTTATCTTCTCACACACACACACACACACACACACACACACACACACACACACACACACACACACACACACACACACACACACAGTGTAACACAAAGTAACACACACAGTAACACTCACACACACGTGTGTGTGTGTCTGAACTGCGTGTGTGTGTGTGTGTGTGTGTGTGTTGTATTGTTGTGTAATCCTTTTTTCTGAGCAGAAAAGGGTCAAAACCACAAATTAACTTTCTCCTCATTAATTTAACCGGGATTAACAGCCAAACACACACACACACACTCACGCACACACACACACACACGCACACACAGTCTGTGTCTGTGTGTGTTTTGGGGTTAATGGTGTTGATGTTGTGCTTTAATTGCTTTCCATTCATTGAAAATCCATTAGATAATCCCCCCCCCCCAGACTACACACACACACACACACACTGGTCAATATGTGTGACCTCAGAAGAGTAACACTGGCAAACACTCATCAGATATTGATCAATATCTGATCAATACCTCCTGTGGTCTCCGTGTGTCAACCTTGTTCGGGGTCTCACTTATGAAAGACAGCTGGTGTGTGTGTGCGTGTGTGTGTGTGTGAGTGTGTGTGTGTGTGTAAACAACTGTAGAGATTCTTTGTTTTTAGGGTTCAGATGAATTGAACAGGAAGTCTTCTTTTCTTCTTTCTGTTTTCAGGATTCAACTCTCTGAGGCTCTATCAGATCAACCTGACTGCTACTGTGTGTGCGTGTGCGTGTGTGTGTGTGTGCGAGTGCATGTGCGAGTGCGTGTGGGTGTTCAGGCTGATATTAGAAAGCAGGATGATAATCGCTCACTTGTCAACATGACAACAGACATGGATCATATTTAGACCCAATGAAACTCAATCACGCACGCACGCACACACATACACACACACATACAAACACACACACGCACACACATACACATACACACATACACACACAATTCACTTATTGATATTAATAAGTGGATTCCTCTCTTTCCTTCCTATCTTCTTCCTTTATCACTTTGCTGTCTTGTTTCCTTTTTTAACTTCCTTTCACATTTGATTCCTACCTTCTCACCCAGGAGACCGATGTTTGAGTCTCTCAACCCTACAACACAGGACTCTCACCCAGGAGACCGATGTTTGTGTCCCTCAACCCTACAACACAGGACTCTCACCCAGGAGACCGATGTTTGTGTCCCTCAACCCTACAACACAGGACTCTCACCCAGGAGACCGATGTTTGTGTCTATCAACCCTATAACACAGGACTCTCACCCAGGAGACCGATGTTTGTGTCTCTCAACCCTATAACACAGGACTCTCACCCAGGAGACCGCTGTTTGAGTCTCTCAACCCTATAACACAGGACTCTCACCCAGGAGACCGCTGTTTGTGTCCCTCAACCCTATAACACAGGACTCTCACCCAGGAGACCGCTGTTTGTGTCCCTCAACCCTATAACACAGGACTCTCACCCAGGAGACCGCTGTTTGAGTCTCTCAACCCTATAACACAGGACTCTCACCCAGGAGACCGCTGTTTGAGTCTCTCAACCCTATAACACAGGACTCTCACCCAGGAGACCGCTGTTTGAGTCTCTCAACCCTATAACACAGGACTCTCACCCAGGAGACCGCTCTAGCTTTATTCCGTCCGTACACAACTTTCTATCCAACGAGTTTATAGATTTAAACTTCCACCAGTCGCCAGTGTTAAAGTTTGTATTTCAACTTCAGTTAATGCAGTTCAACTTTCAACTCTGACAGTTTTGCAATTCAGTTCTTCAGGAGTGCAGTAAAATAAATATGTGATGTCACATTTTTGTATTTTCAGCAACTCTTTGCAAATAAATTCATTGTTATCAATCACAAGCATTTTCTAATTTCCTGTAATGTCCTTCCTTGTACTTCCTTGTTTCCTTTTTCCTTTGCTGCCTTCATCCACTTTTGAAATGTTTTATCTCCAAGTACATCTGTCCTCTTTCCTCTTCCCCTTGTATCCCTCCTTCCTTCTGTGCTTTCCTTCGTTCCTTTCTTTTTACCGTCTGAATCACTTCTTTGAATGTCATTTCTCTCCTTTAATTCTTCCTCTCTACATTTAATGTGTGTCTCTTACAAAAACAGGTTTGTGTGTCAAATCCACAGTCTGTGTGTGTGTCTATATGTGTGTTTGTGATTGAGTGTGTATGTGTGTGTGTGTGTGTGTGTGTGAGTGATTGATAGACTGGCTCCATAATGTGTAGATTCATAATTCATCTGTCGACATGACAACTGATATTTTATTAAACACACACGTTTCATTGAAAGCAGACAGTGTTTTAGTTTCACTACACTGAACCATCAATTATTCAACTGTGTGTGTGTGTTTGCTCTTGTGTGTGTGTGTGTGTGTGTGCACCCAGGAAACATTGATGGAATGTTATCTGGATGTCGCTACATCCTGTTTCTGTGAAGCTTACAAAACCACAGAAACACACACACACACACACACACACACTGAGTAAACAGGGTGTGAGCTCGTTAAGCCTCGTTAGCGCTCTCAGACGATCAGGTTTGTTTGCAGGTAATTCGTTTGTTTTGTCCCTTTGTTTGTTTCCTTTTACTTTAACCCCCCCCCCCCCCCCCTTGTTTACAGTCTCCGGTCGTCACGGCCACCGCTGACTCAGTTGACCGATCAGCTGATTGATAAGCAGACTGAGTTTAGAGTTTATCTCTCAGTCAGACTAAAGTTTAAACACTAACATGGTGAAGTGTAACGTTCCTACTTCATAATAAAAGATTAGCGTTCCTCCTCTACTACTCCTTCACAATAAAATATTATTGACGTGAAACGTTCCTTCTTCACTGCTCCTTCACAATAAAAGATTATTGACGTGAAACGTTCCTTCTTCACTGCTCCCTCACAATAAAAGATTATTGATGTGAAACGTTCCTTCTTCACTGCTCCTTCACAATAAAAGATTATTGACGTGAAACGTTCCTTCTTCACTGCTCTTTCACAATAAAAGCTTGGTGTTGACTCATATCACATTGTGTTCCTGCTGTGAACGTTATGACAGAATCACTGTCAACATGTTTCTAACACTGGATGTGACTTTCATTTAGAAATATGTCTTTAGATGTCAAAAATAAAGCATCAACTACTATTAAAATAAAGCTCATAATTAAGTAAACCACACAGACCATGTCATCTCTGTTCTGTTCTCAGTTGCTAAAACAATAAAGTTATAATTATTAATTTAATGTTAATTCATCACCTCAGGAACCGTTGAGCTGCTTTAATCTTTTACTGGTTGTAAAACTTCTCAAACTGCAGAACATTTGAAAGTTTGTCTCTGCTCGTTAAGGCGGGTCAGCTGAGTCTAAACGATCCAATCAGATCACTAATGAGGAAACAGGTGGGTTAACGGGCTGGACGGATACCTGGACACACACGCACACACGCTCGCACACACACACACACACACATACGCGCTCGCACGCACACACGCACATACGCGCGCGCACGCACGCACGCACGCACTGTTTTTAGCAGATGTAAACAGCCTGATTGGACAATTAGACAAGGTGAGACAGGTCACACACACTCGGAGTGTGTCAATGCATCCCGATCAATAAGAGGCCGATCAACAGGTCGTCTATCGATCAACAGTAATGGAGAGCATCAGTCTGAGAGACGGAGCTGCAAATAAACAGAGAAACTGAAACTGATCTCAGATCTGACTTCACTGATTGAAATCACTTTATTTTTATTTGTATTTATTCAGTGTGCCTTTGTAGCACAAAGGCAGTTTTACTACAAAGCACACTCTATATAATCCATCGGGTTTTATAATAATCTTTATCCAGAAAGTTTGCTGCGCTTCTCCTCACACAGCGTTGCCAACACCTGCGCAAAAAATATATCAAAACGTGCGGCCTGATCGGGAATAGTGTGCTATCTATTTTTCGGAGAGATTCGCGGTTTGCGGTTTTCCCGAAAATCCCCAAAAACTGAGCAAAATTTCTCCATTGACTTGAATGAGGCTGCGGCGTGAAGAGAGCTAAAAAAACACTTAACTTTGGGCCCATATTGACGAGCCGTACATTAACGTAGAAACATGATTCAAAGTTTAAAACGTAGACAAAACGCTGCACTTTATTGAGCCAAAGGGACATTTTGATAGCTAGCACAGTTTTCATGGAGTCACAGATTAAGTTTCAGGAAAATGTTGGGTCCGTTTCAGATTTCATAATGGGTGTGTATTTTATAATGGGTGTGTATGTTATAATGGGTGTGTATGTTATAATGGGTGTGTATTTCATAATAGGTGTGTATTGCGCAGCTCGTTAAGAGCTAGAGTGATGACGGTCAGAGTGGAGCAGAGCAGGAAAATATTCTGTGATTTTCCAAACAAATTGCTCCAGCTCCCACAATTTTTACTCTTTATTCACCATTTTGGCC
>CM051708.1:20798541-20811041 GCA_028022725.1 Lycodopsis pacificus
CCACCTGCTCTTCATCCACCTGCTCTTCATCCACCTGCTCTTCATACACCTGCTCTTCATACACCTGCTCTTCATCTACCTGCTCTTCATCCACCTGCTCTTCATCCACCTGCTCTTCATCTACCTGCTCTTCATCCACCTGCTCTTAATCTACCTGCTCTTCATCCACCTGCTCTTCATCTACCTGCTCTTCATCCACCTGCTCTTCATCTACCTGCTCTTCATCTACCTGCTCTTCATCCACATACTCTTCATCCACCTGCTCTTCATCTACCTGCGCTTCATCTACCTGCTCTTCATCCACATACTCTTCATCCACCTGCTCTTCATCTACCTGCGCTTCATCCACATACTCTTCATCCACCTGCTCTTCATCCACCTGCTCTTCATCCACATACTCTTCATCCTCATCCCTCTTTTATCTACATTAATTATCTTCTTTCAGAGTTCATCATGATTTACGACTGTTCTTAAACACACCGGACGCTATCAGACTATGTGTGTGTGTGTGTGTGTGTGTGTGTGCTGTCCAACAGCTGCACACACACACACACACACACACACACACACACACACACACACACACACACACACACACACACACACACACACACACACACACACAGAGACAGAAAGTAATTTCTGTGAAGTAGCGTTCCGCCTGCGATCCTCTTTAATCTGCCCGTTTATGCAGAGTGACGTTCAAGTGTGTCGCAGCGTGAGAGGAGATTTCTTTACACACACACACACACACACACACACACACACACACACACACACACACACACACACACACACACACACACACACACACACACACAGTGTTTACAGTGACAAATGAAAGCCTTATTATTATTACAAGTGTTTCATTGTTACGCAGCGAGATGACAAGCACCTCTCACACACACACACACACACACACACACACACACACACACACACACACACACACACACACTAACAAGGTTACACGGCGATAGAGCTGGAGGTTGGGATGTCATCGCTGAGAGAAACCAATTATTCTGTTAAGCCACGACACACACACGCACGCACACACACACACACACACACACACTCCATCTTTAAACCTCAGCAGTGAAAAATAACCTTAATAACACAAAATCGTGAATAATAACAATAGAGGTAATAATTATTATGAAAATTGTAATAATAATAACAATGATTATTATTATTATTACAATTATTTGTATTATTATAATTATAAGAACACAAGTGAAACAAAGAGGATGATGGAGGAACTCATTATTTTATTTATTAAGTTGATTTTTGTTTAGATTTTTGCAAGAATTATTCAGTGAATTTCACATGATTGTAGTGCAAAGTAATTTATAGTATTTTGCTCATTATTGATAAATATTAAACAGATTATTTTCTCATTCTTCTGTAAGTATTATACATTGTTTTGATCAATATTTGTTTTAATTATTGTGTCATTAGTTGGTGAGCAGTGTTTTGTTTTGACTTATTATTGATACGTATTGTATAGTAAGTTATTCATCAATCTACAATATTTGGATGTTTGATGTCTCTGTGGTTTTCTTTCATGCTTATTGTTGTCGGCGGGAACTTTGATGTGCTCAAATAAAGACTTGATTGTTGATGAGCACATGAAGCAACACACCAACAACATGCAGCCAGTTTTCATTCTCAACGATGGCGACGTCACCTGGACAGGTGGAGAAACTCACCAACCAATCAAATGCTTTGAGCTTCATGAACGACTCTGACTTCAACCATTTATGTTTGAACTCGTTTATTATTCATGCTGCGATATAATATTTCTATTAGAAGAGAAACTGAGACTTTTGTTCTAGAGGCCAACATAACGACTAAAATGGCAAAAACAGAATTAAGTTATTTGTTTTCATGAATCTGATAACAGACACATAATCGTGTGTGTGTATGTGTGTGTGTGTGTATGTGTGTGTGTATGTGTGTGTGTGAGTCTGTGTGTGTGTGTGTGCCAATCTCCTTTCTTACCACATGGCTGCACTCGCTGATTACCTGATTTGACTGTTTCAACCTCCCTGTTTGCCAATGGGCTTTACACACACACACACACACACACACACACACACACACACACACACACACACACACACACACACACACACACACACGATGCAAACACACAGGTTTACCTTTTATTCAATCATCTCTGTATGTGTGAGTGTTTGTTGAACTTAATGCTTTTCACTCTCTGTGTGTGTGTGTGTGTGTGTGTGTGTGGGTGTGTGTGTGTGTGTGTGTGTGTGTGTCGTTAGCTAACAGTAATGAATGTTGTTTAGGTCCATTTACAGAAACAACTTTAAAACAGGGTTGTCTGCTGCGTGATGTCACAGCGAAGGTCTGTGCTTGGTCATAGGTGTAGAAAAGGTCTTCATCAGCAGAAGGAACATATTATATATAAATATATATATATATGTATATATACTATATATTATAACTCTGAACATTTCCAGTTTCCTCTGAAGGAACTGGACCTTTGTCTGTTCACAACCAGAGTCAGTAATAAAGCATCAGACCCGTTCATATAGAAAGCTGAACCAGAGCGGTCCTCTCTGCTCAGCCCGGCCAATCACAGGCTACTGTCAGGATGACTGACAGCAATTTAAACCAATCACAATGTGAGTCCAGGGCAAGCGTTCCAAGCAGCACCTGCAGCAGGAACGTAGACTTAGAGCTCAGCTGGCCTGGGACCTGCTAGCTAACACCAAAGTTAGCTTGTTCTCTACCTGGTTGTACTTTTAGTTGACCCACATGTAACAGATGGGGCTCGTCCACTACATATGGACCAGTAGACTCCTGGTCTTCATGGACCTTTTTGTGAACTAAGTGCTGAACATCTGAAACTAGAGTCAGATGACCAATACATCTGATGTCTCCACAACCCGGATCGTAGCGTAGATCCCGGTCTACATGCAGACAGTCCTTTCTGAATCAATAAACCTCGTTCAGACATCAGGATCACTTCCCGTCGCTCTGCAGCACACTGAGCACAAGGCAGCGTGGGTAATAGAATAAAACCATTCTGGATGAATTATTAAAGACATGGTGGGATGTGGTTTTCATTACGGAGCTAACAGCATGTCAGCCCTCATCAGAGCAGAGCTGCAGAGATCCTCCAGGAATTTACTCAGCACAGATACTGAAATACATCATGACATACGTGTTACTGTCACCAACCAGTTCACTTCTTCTGCACTCTGGTGAAACAAGATCCACCTCATGGACAGAAGTATGTGGACAGCTTATCATAAGCTGCAAGCTTCAAATACAACGAGTCCTGAATGTCCTCATCCTCCTAAACACCAAGAATACTCGTGTTCACTCCTGAAGACGCTCATTGTGTATTCACATGAAAAGTTACAGAAATAGTTATGTATATATATAAATATATATATATTCATGTTCATATTATGTTATTGAGATTGTTTTAGGTGCTTGAAGATGTAAACAAATTTGACAACCATGAAAAAACTAGGTTTCTTCTTCTGATTGTCTCATAGACCTTCATATTTAACTAATGACCCTTATCAGGCCCCCGGACCATAGGTTGGGAACCACTGCTCTAAAATATCTTTGTTGCAGCATTAAGATTTCTCTTCATTGACAGAAACACAACCTTACATCTGATCACGCAGAACAATTCTTCCGTTTCTGTCCAGAACTGTAGAAGGTCCGAACTGCCATAACGTGTGTTTGTTATGACTGACACACACACACACACACACACACACGCACGCACACGCGCACGCACACGCGCACGCACACACGCACGCACACACGCACGCACACACAGTAGATGCAGCTGATTGTTATCAGGACTCTGAGCAGCCAACCAGAACACAGACTGATGAAAAAACACCAACAATAATCAGTTATTCTGTCTGTGTTTGTATAAAACGATTGTTTTGTGTGGTGTGTGTGTGTGGTGTGTGTGTGTGTGTGTGTGTGTGTGTGGTACCTTGGGCAGTCTCTCTGGGTCTCCGGGGTGACGAGGAATGACCTTCTGTAACCTCTGAAAGCCATAATCTATGGTGGGCTCATTGAGAGCTGAGGAAGAGGAGGGGGAAGAAAGAAACTGATCAGACGTTGTTAAACTATTGAAATAAAAATATGAATATCATCACATTCTGAGTTTCACTCTGAGACATCAGACACTTGGTCTCCAACGAGAAACTGGAACAAAGATGTTTGACTTCGAACCTTTTATAACATATTAATATGATAGTGATAGGAGGCTCTAAAGCCTTTCAGGAGGTTTTGGTGGTCCTTTAAAATGTTCCAAAGGTCCTGAAGGAGGTTCTAAAAGCCCTTCAGGAGGTTATACCGGCCCTTTAAAATGTTCCAAAGATCCTAAAGAAGGTTCTAAAGCCCTTCAGGAGGTTTTGGTGGTCCTTTAAAATGTTCTAAAGATCCTAAAGGAGGCTCTAAAGCCCTTCAGGAGGTTTTGGTGGTCCTTTAAAATGTTATAAATATCCTAAAGGAGGCTCTAAAGACCTTCAGGAGGTTATACCGGTCCTTTCAAATGTTCCAAAGATCCTAAAGAAGGCTCTAAAGACCTTCAGGAGGTTTTGGTGGTCCTTTAAAATGTTCTAAAGATCCTAAAGGAGGTTCTAAAGCCCTTCAGGAGGTTTTGGTGGTCCTTTAAAATGTTCTAAAGATCCTAAAGGAGGTTCTAAAGACCTTCAGGAGGTTATACTGGTCCTTTCAAATGTTCCAAAGATCCTAAAGGAGGCTCTAAAGACCTTCAGGAAGTTATACCGTCCTTTAAAATGTTCCAAAGATCCTAAAGGAGGCTCTAAAGAACTTCAGGAGGTTATACCGGTCCTTTCAAATGTTCTAAAGGTCCTGAAGGAGGTTCTAAAGACCTTCAGGAGGTTTTGGTGGTCCTTTAAAATGTTCTAAAGATCCTAAAGGAGGCTCTAAAGACCTTCAGGAGGTTATACCGGCCCTTTCAAATGTTCTAAAGGTCCTGAAGGAGGTTCTAAAGACCTTCAGGAGGTTTTGGTGGTCCTTTAAAATGTTCTAAAGATCCTAAAGGAGGTGCAGCTGATTCAGAACGCTGCAGCCCGAGTCCTCACTAAGACCAGGAGGGTGGATCACATCACCCCAGTTCTGATGTCTTTGCACTGGCTTCCTGTCCAACAAAGAATTTACTTTAAAATCCTGCTGTTGGTTTACAAAGCACTGAATGGTTTAGGGCCAAAATACATCTGTGATCTGCTGCTACCTTATGAACCATCCCGACCCCTCAGGTCGTCTGGGACCGGTCTACTTTCTGTTCCCAGAGTCAGAACTAAACATGGAGAAGCAGCGTTCAGTTTTTCTGCTCCACATATCTGGAACAAAGTCCCAGAAAGCTGCAGGTCTGCTGAGACCCTCAGTTCATTTAAATCAAGATTGAAGACTTTTCTGTTTGCTGCTGCCTTTAATTGAACCACATTCAATTAATATATTAATCTATTTCCTGCATTTCTGCATTTTACTACTGCATTTTATTTCTTACACTGTTTTTTAATGTTTTAATGAATGTTCTTAATTGTTTTTAAATCTCCTTTTCTTTTGTCTTATGTTTGGATCAAGTATATAGGAATTGTTGAAGTACGCTGACGTGAAAGGAGTACAAGTGGAGACTGCACAATTATAACGGTATTTCCTTCGGGACCAAGCTCGTGCCAGGCACACACTAGAAAACAAAGATCCATAGGTGGTTTGTGTGTGGGTTGACAGAATTGGCAGTGTAGAGGTTTGAGTGCAGCGTAGATGATCTCTGGGAGACATCGATTTTTAATGGTTTTATGAATGAATGTTCTTAATTGTTTTTAAATCTCCTTTTCTTTTGTCTTATGTTTTGATGCTTTTAATGGTTTTATGTGAAGCACTTTGAATTACCTTGTTGTTGAAATGTGCTATACAAATAAACTTGCCTTGCCTTGCCTTGCCTTTCCTGAGGTTAAAGTGGTTCTTTAAAATGTTCTAATGGTCCTACGCTAAGTTCAGTGGTTAAAACAACACAAACACTGGCTGAGTAAATTAAATGATGACATGTAGACCATTGTTAGGGTCCCGTTGCTTATCAACAAACTAAAATCACAACCATTGTTGGAGCAGTTGGAGTCTCTCTGGTTTCTGATTGGTTAGACACAGTTTCCTCTTCAGCCCTCCTCCAATATCATTTACAGCTTAAAGTGGTCGGGAGATGATAAATGTGAGCGTCAGTGAACGCAGCAGAGCACGGCGAGCGTGTGAGTGTGTGAGTGTGTGTATGAGTAAGAGTGCGTGTGAGTGTGTGTTAGTGTGTGTGAGTGTGTGAGTGTGCGTGAGAGTGTGTGTGTGTGTGTGAGTGTGCGTGAGAGTGTGTGTGTGTGTGTGTGTGTGTAAAGGGCATGAATCATAATCCTGTCTTGGTTCAGCTGAGTTTAACAAGCTTTAGACTGACTCTCCTATCCAGCAAACAGTGTGTGTGTGTGTGTGTGTTCAGTCCTTGAAGGCCCACAGGGCGTAACAAGCAGCAGTTATACGAGTGTGTTAGCTCTCCAGATGTCTGTGTTATCTACAGTTTGCTGTGTGAGTGTGTGTGTGTGTGTGTGTGAGTGTGTGTGTGTGTGTATGTGTGTGTGACCTTGTGTTGTTGACTGTTATCACCTGTGTGTCTGTTTAACCTGCAGTCTGTCTGTCCTCTTAACATTCTTTATGGATCAAACCTGAACTAATCTTCACTGCGTCGTTCAAGGATAAATTTGTATATAAATATATATATATATATATATATATACACATGCGTGTGTAAATGAATCGTTGTTACATTTGGCACAGTGTGTTACATTGACATTACATTACATTACAGTAATTTAGCAGACGCTTTTCTCCAAAGCGACTGACCGTACGTGTATTCAACATGGTATTCAAGAGAACTACTCGTCACCAGAAGTCTGAAGTGCATCTCCTTTAAGCATCGAAGAGCATAAACCAGAGCAGAACCCAGGTGAAAAATAAATATGCTAAGTATATTTAATTTTAGCATACTTGAGTATACTTGAAGCCCTACTAATCATCAGTATACTTAAAGAGTGCTATTTTGGAACAACGTAATTTATACTTAATATATTTTAGTTGTGATTAAATAGTAGTTATGCACAATTTGAAGTGTATTTAGGATATTTTTGTGTGCTAAATTGGAACAACTTCATGTAAATAGGTGAAAGCGTGACTTTTGTATACTTTTTATATATTTGCAGAAAGTACAATTCTTTGATAGTATATTTGCAGTGTACTATTGAAGATGTTAGTATATTTTAAATTCAAAAAAGTACATTTTCTTTTCGTCTGGGAAGTACAGAAACAAACTAGTATGAATACAATAAGGCTCAGGGTAATGCTTCTTGAAGAGGTGAGTCTTCAGCCTGATGAAAGATGGGCAGCGACTCTGCTGTCCTGAGGTCGTTAGTGTGTTGCCTGTGTAAATGAATCGTTAGTGTGTTGCCTGTGTAAACGAATCGTTAGTGTGTTGCCTGTGTAAACGAATCGTTAGTGTGTTGCCTGTGTAAACGAATCGTTAGTGTGTTGCCTGTGTAAATGAATCGTTAGTGTGTTGCCTGTGTAAACGAATCGTTAGTGTGTTGCCTGTGTAAACGAATCGTTAGTGTGTTGCCTGTGTAAACGAATCGTTAGTGTGTTGCCTGTGTAAACGAATCGTTAGTGTGTTGCCTGTGTAAACGAATCGTTCGTGTGTTGCCTGTGTAAACGAATCGTTAGTGTGTTGCCTGTGTAAACGAATCGTTAGTGTGTTGCCTGTGTAAACGAATCGTTAGTGTGTTGCCTGTGTAAACGAATCGTTAGTGTGTTGCCTGTGTAAACGAATCGTTCGTGTGTTGCCTGTGTAAACGAATCGTTCGTGTGTTGCCTGTGTAAACGAATCGTTAGTGTGTTGCCTGTGTAAACGAATCGTTCGTGTGTTGCCTGTGTAAACGAATCGTTAGTGTGTTGCCTGTGTAAATGAATCGTTAGTGTGTTGCCTGTGTAAACGAATCGTTAGTGTGTTGCCTGTGTAAACGAATCGTTAGTGTGTTGCCTGTGTAAACGAATCGTTCGTGTGTTGCCTGTGTAAACGAATCGTTAGTGTGTTGCCTGTGTAAACGAATCGTTAGTGTGTTGCCTGTGTAAACGAATCGTTAGTGTGTTGCCTGTGTAAACGAATTGTTAGTGTGTTGCCTGTGTAAACGAATCATTAGTGTGTTGCCTGTGTAAACGAATCGTTAATGTGTTGCCTGTGTAAACGAATCGTTAGTGTGTTGCCTGTGTAAACGAATTGTTAGTGTGTTGCCTGTGTAAACGAATCATTAGTGTGTTGCCTGTGTAAACGAATCGTTAATGTGTTGCCTGTGTAAACGAATCGTTAGTGTGTTACCTGTGTAAACGAATCGTTAGTGTGTTACCTGTGTAAACGAATCGTCCAGGTGCTCCTTTACAGAACTGTTTGGACTTGTAGGACAGTGTTACCTCGACAACACCGGGGATGTGACGGGGAGGAGTCTGCACCCGGATAGCATGAGGGGTGATCAGCTGGAGGAAGGACAGAGAGAGTGAGACACAGAGAGACAGAGAGAGTGAGACACAGAGAGAGTAAGACACAGAGAGAGTGAGACACAGAGAGAGTGAGACAGAGAGAGTAAGACAGAGAGAGTAAGACACAGAGAGAGTGAGACACAGAGAGACAGACAGACAGAGAGAGTAAGACACAGAGAGAGTGAGACACAGAGAGAGACAGCCAGAGAGAGTGAGACACAGAAAGAGTGAGACACATAGAGAGTGAGACACAGAGACACAGGGAGACTTTAGAATCAGGAGTAATGTCATATGTGAACTGCATTTTGTTGTACTAGTACTTGTACAATACTTGTGCAATGACAATAAAGTTGAATCTGAATCTGAATCAGGACCATCATATATTAGCTAAAGGATGTTGTCTTTATTGATTTTTAGTTATGGATCAGGTGTGTGTGTGAATGAGTGAGTGAGTGAGTGAGTGAGTGTGTGTGGTACCTCGCTCCACACCAGCATGGTGCCGAAGACGACCTGTAGGCCGTCAAAGAAGTTGTCTCCGATCAGAATGACGGTCGCTCCGCCTGTCGTCCAGCCCTCACTGGGACTAATGGCTTTAATACAGGGAGTGGCTGCTGGACGGGAGACAGACAGACAGACAGGGAAAGAGACACAGAGAGAGAGCGAGAGAGAGAGAGAGAGAGAGAGAGAGAGAGACAGAGAGAGAGCGAGAGAGAGAGAGAGAGAGAGAGAGAGAGAGAGAGAGACAGGTAAACAGAAATGTTAGCATCTTTACGTAAAACATTATATTGTATGTAAAATGTACGTTTATATGTGAAATCTTGTGACCAGCTTGGGAAGCACTTCACACACACACACACACACACACACACACACACACACACACACACACACGACGTGATTTAATTGGGTCGTGGCTATTATCCGCTTTAGCTTAGTCTATTCAAACTACCACGCACACACACACACACACACACTCTCAACTGGTAATGACTACTTTCCCTCCTTTCAAGTGCGGCAGCAGCTTAATTATAAAGTGAAATGAAAGCAGTGTCTTGTGTGTGTCTGTGTGTCTGTGTGAGGCTGAGCAGCCAATCTCATCACTGAAGACTTAAGATGACATGACAGCACCTGACCTCTATTCTACTACACGCTTCCTCTATGACAGACTATTTTATCACAATGACAGCAGAGCTGAGGCTGGTACAGGTGAGTCAAGAGTCAGCACAGGTGAGTCAAGAGTCAGGACAGGTGAGTCCAGACTCAGCACAGGTGAGTCAAGAGTCAAGACAGGTGAGTCCAGAGTCAGGACAGGTGAGTCCAGAGTCAGGACAGGTGAGTCCAGAGTCAGCACAGGTGAGTCCAGAGTCAGGACAGGTGAGTCAAGAGTCAAGACAGGTGAGTCCAGAGTCAGGACAGGTGAGTCAAGAGTCAAGACAGGTGAGTCCAGAGTCAGGACAGGTGAGTCCAGAGTCAGGACAGGTGAGTCAAGAGTCAAGACAGGTGAGTCCAGAGTCAGGACAGGTGAGTCCAGAGTCAGCACAGGTGAGTCCAGAGTCAGGACAGGTGAGTCAAGAGTCAAGACAGGTGAGTCCAGAGTCAGGACAGGTGAGTCAAGAGTCAAGACAGGTGAGTCCAGAGTCAGGACAGGTGAGTCCAGAGTCAGGACAGGTGAGTCCAGAGTCAAGACAGGTGAGTCCAGAGTCAGGACAGGTGAGTCAAGAGTCAAGACAGGTGAGTCCAGAGTCAGGACAGGTGAGTCCAGAGTCAGGACAGGTGAGTCCAGACTCAGCACAGGTGAGTCAAGAGTCAAGACAGGTGAGTCCAGAGTCAGGACAGGTGAGTCCAGAGTCAGGACAGGTGAGTCCAGAGTCAGCACAGGTGAGTCCAGAGTCAGGACAGGTGAGTCAAGAGTCAAGACAGGTGAGTCCAGAGTCAGGACAGGTGAGTCAAGAGTCAAGACAGGTGAGTCCAGAGTCAGGACAGGTGAGTCCAGAGTCAGGACAGGTGAGTCAAGAGTCAAGACAGGTGAGTCCAGAGTCAGGACAGGTGAGTCCAGACTCAGCACAGGTGAGTCAAGAGTCAAGACAGGTGAGTCCAGAGTCAGGACAGGTGACCAACATCAGAAAAGATCTCCGCCTGAAAATGGATTCTAACAGCTGAAGTGTTCTCAGCTGTGCTCCCCCGAATGAGGATTCTTAAATCGCGTGCACCTGGATTTGCATACTGAAACGCCCCGCCGGCTCCTTATAAGGGCATGCAACTGAAGAGACGTGTGCACAATCGACAGACTCCACAGGCAATGCGAAAGCAACTTCAGACTGATTCAAATCATGTCAAAGCGGAAAGTCCTGTCCGGATCTAGTCCTATAGTGTTTCTCTGTACATTGTAATCCCAGTTTGACTTGGTTATAGTGAATGCATCGGGTGCCTTCCATTTCAGCCCATCATACAATATTTATCATTCGATAATTAAGATGTACTTGAAATGTGTTCTTTTATTTTTGTTATTCATGTTTTCTTTCTCCATTGAATGGTATATTTGACACTGAACTAGTTCATCTCTATCTCAGTGATAGTGTCCAAATGAGCACAAAATATCACTGGTATGTAAAAACTACACGGACAACAAAATAGCGCAAGGAGTGCCGCTAAAAATCGGGAGACCGCTAGGGAATATATCATATTTGCCCAAGTTCGACGACGGAAAGCGGTGCTCCGTTCGGACCGTAGGCCGCCCGAGTTGTGATTTTCCAAAGTTTCGGAAGCCCTTTACCGCTTTTGGCCACTAGAGGGCAAAAACCCCGGGACTTTCGGGAAAGAAACTGCCATTTGGTGGGACGAATGGGAACATTTGGGACAATTCATGGCCAGCTCGGCTGGATCCTGGATTGATACTTTAAACTGCCGTATCTTCTCAACCGTTCGATAGCCCGCTTTGAAACATAGAAATCTTGGACCAACGCTTAATTGTACGGAATCAATGTTTTGGGACAAATGTTGCCATTTGGTCAGTATCATTGGGCCACATGAGATTCGATAATAATTTGACCTGGAAGATCTCCACAACCCTTTGGGCTAGGAAACTGAAATTTGGACTGTACTATCATATCAAAGTATAGATCCACTGGTATGAAAATGAAAAGGATTGGACCAACTCCAATTATTTGAAATCTCAGGCAAAGTAGCACAAGCATTCTATTTTGCTCATTTGGCCAATCCATTTCCATGTTTTCCAGTGAAAGTTGTACTCAAAAAGCATAAATCATCCTCTTTGGTACATAACCCACCCATTTCCATGTTTTCCAAGGAATTATACCCGAAAGGCAGAGGTCCCCCCATTCGGCCTTCCTGCACAACATCGCCTCCCGCAGCATTTCTGGCTTTGGTACACTTTTCAACCAAGTGACCCTTTTACTCCTTAAACGCCCAATGCAAAGTAGTCCAAACAGCCACAACATTGTCATCGTACTCAATTAGGGTCACTTCGCAAATACGGCCCACCCATTTGCGTCATAAGGCTGACGTTCCCTTGACTGATCTGGTTAACTGGCTAGGAGGAGGAAATAAAAGTATAAAATGTGACATTTTCTTTTGCCAGTAGGTGGCGCTATGAGTTAATGAAAATGTTGGCATTGATGTATGCTCAAACGTCAAGTAGAATCATGCATATATAATGTTTTGCCGATTGAATAATGTACCTTGGAGTTATAACAACTTTGTTGTTCATGCCATATGAGGCAAAATGGCTGCCACGCCACGTCAAGGTTCTTCTATGAAAACTCACGAATTTGATAACTTTTCATCACAAAGGTCTGAAGAGCATCCTGACCAAATTTGAAATTGATCCCATTAATTCTGTAAGAGGAGTTTGTTAAAGTACAAAGGCTGAAAACTGCGAAAAGTGACAA
>CM051708.1:20818541-20833541 GCA_028022725.1 Lycodopsis pacificus
CCAGACTGTGTGTATGCATGTGTGTGTGTGTGTATGTGTGTGTGTGTGTGTTTGATTTACGTGCTGATGGCAGCGTTGCCTGTTAATCTGATCCGAGTAATTTAAACTGTTCCGCTTCATCTTTACTTAAAGCAGCTGCTGCTTAAAAGAAAACTTCAAGACAAGTAGACATGTCCTCCCTGCAATAGCTTGAAGCCTCACAAACATATCAATACAAGCACACAAGCACACATACACACACATACACACACACACGTGATCCCATATGACTCGGATGTTAACTATAAAATGAGAAAATGATATCTGTTTAACAAAAACAAGACTAAATTAATATTAATACATTTGAATGTAAATGAGAGCCGTCAGAGATTATTAATTAGAGATTATTATTCTGAGATAATTAATCTGAGATAATTAATCCGACATTATTCGATAATTGATGATGACTGTTGATTAGCAGCAGTGAGTTTATGTTTCATGTTGTTTTTTTGCTCTAATTTTCTTATTTTAAATCTTTCTCTGTAATTCTTGACTGTTTCTTTCAGCATGTGACGTATTAAAGTTTGATAGAACATTTTACTTCATACAATGGATCATCTTTTGCTTACACCTTGTTTTTCCTTCTTATCTTTTTATTAACTAGAATTATTCATTGTTATAAAAACTACAACATATATAACAAGTGATTGTTTTGTTACAATGAAAGTTATTCCGACCTACTTTGACAACCGCAGAAGTCAACGGCAAGGAGACAGACAGACACACACACACACACAAGTTCATCGGTTCATGATAAGCATGATGAATCCGTTCGTCTCAACCTTTGACCTCTCGTGTAATTGGAGACTAGAAAAGCTGTCAGGAAGCTGTGTGTCCTCAACATGATGTTCATCGTGTTCTAAAGGTGTTCTCATTGTGTTCTCATCTCAAACCTGATGGACTTCAGCACCACGGACAGAGTCTACAGTCTAACGGACTTCAGCCCCACGGACAGAGTCTACGGTCTGATGGACTTCAGCACCACGGACAGAGTCTAAAGTCTGCCGGACTTCCGCACCACGGACAGAGTCTAACGTCTGCCGGACTTCAGCACCACGGACAGAGTCTAAAGTCTGCCGGACTTCCGCACCACGGACAGAGTCTAACGTCTGCCGGACTTCAGCACCACGGACAGAGTCTAAGTTCTGATGGACTTCAGCATCACGTATAGCAGGGGTCACCAACCTTTTTTAAACTGACAGCGACTTCAAGGGTACCGAGTAGTACGAAGGGCTACTTATTTGATACAAACTTCCTGAATAACAAAGTTGCACGATCACCTTGATAATAATAATATGTGTGAAGATCACATGTCAGTTAATTATTCCTCACAATAATTATTAATAATGATTTCCACAATGATGGTATAGCTACACATACATATTTAAATATGCAACTTAATCTGTTTCAACATGTGAAAGACAGAGGTCTCACATCTGATATGTTTGTATCATCACATGATCAAAGCCGGGTACTGCTGCACACAGCGCCTACTGCTGAATGATGCAGTGGTGATGTAGACATGTTGTGAAGTCTGGGTCACCTTTGCATTGCGCAATGAAGCCTGCATGCCGGCCCGTCATGGCGGGAGCCCCGTCTGTTGTCACCGACACCAGCTTTTCCAACGGAACCTTTTCTCCACGAAGAAACGAGTAAAAAGTCTCGTCTATAGCCGAGTGGGGATCCAACCCTCCGAGGCGCGCGAGCGTCTACGGGCGCCCGCGTTCAAACCTCTAGTCTGGGCCTTTTCGGTCGGATTGCGTTGCCTCGCCTCTACCCCGCCACCCCGCAGCCTGTTGCCCCGCAGCCTGTTGCCCCGCAGCCTGTTGCCCCGCAGCCTGTTGCCCCGCGGTCTGTTCCGAGGATTTACGGACCTGACGACGGGGTGCGCTCGCGGCGCACGTCTGGCGCCAACGGGAAGCGCCCGCCATTCAGAACCTGAAAACCTAGTGCGGTGAGGTGGCCTCGTCCTGGCTGTCATGGCTGCCTTGCGGGCGACTCACGTGGTCCCTGCGGGTGACAGGGTTGTTGGCTACCTCTGACGTATAGAATCTAAAGTCTGATGGACGTCAGCAACATGGACAGAGTCTAAAGTCTTCAGCACCACGGACAGAGTCTCTATCTAACGCAGCAGTGTGATTTGAGATGAGCTGCTGGAGGAGGAAGTATCTACACGCCTGAAGTCGGACGGATGGAAGTTGGTTTGCTTCACTGTGGAGATCTGAAGGTGGAATCACCGATGCAGGCAGATGATTATTTAGCAGAAGGATCATTAGTTTAGTGATTACATTTAAGGCAGCAAGAGACACTTAAGTATTCAAGCAGAGGAGCAAAGACAGTAAAGTGCAGAGTAGTATACAGAGTAGTATACAGAGTAGTATACAGAGTACACAGACTGAAATACAGAATAAACAGAATGTGCAATAAACAGCCGATGAGCAGTATGAACTGTGTGTGTGTTCATGTGTTCATGTGTGTGTGTGTGTGTGTGAGTGTGTGTATGGTAAGATGTGTTTGGGCCTGTCCGTCTAATTAACACCAAATGCTGGACAGGTTTTAGACTAATTATAATCCGCGGCTGGTTTGAACATGCAGCTAATTAACAGCTATTATGACGAACAGATATTTAAAGGATGATCACAGATAACAGAGCGTTGTTATATATTATAATAATAATAATAATAATAATACGCTTTCACTTTAACTTCATCTTCTTTTTTTTAACTGTTCATTTTATTAAATGTTGTTGAAATTATCTTTTCTGTTAATATTATTTGAGTGTGATTGATG
This sequence comes from Lycodopsis pacificus, assembly GCA_028022725.1. Lineage (NCBI taxonomy): Eukaryota > Metazoa > Chordata > Actinopteri > Perciformes > Zoarcidae > Lycodopsis > Lycodopsis pacificus. The sequence continues at coordinate 20,821,371 of CM051708.1, forward strand.
AGCAGTCGACGTGATTCAGTTTAAAAAAGCTGAAACGGATAAAACAACGGATTTGAGATCTACGGCAGACAGACGGGGTCAAACTGAGTGACAGGGAGATTCAGACTTTGACATTTTACTGCTAAACAACTTAATGTCAGCTGTCAATCACTGCTGTCACACACACACACACACACACACACGCACACACACACACACACACACAGGTTTTTCCAAGTCTGGAGAGTCGTCCTGCATTTCCAGACTGGACTGTGTGATGTGAAGAGAGGGGGAGGAGGAGATAGTTAAATGAGGAGATAATGAGGAGTCCATCATCTCACCTCTACATGTTACAGTGAATGAAAACAGACATTCCCATCGTCTTCTTCTTCTGTTCTTCATCACAGTGAGGAGGAGGAGCTTATTCAGGTCTCGTCTACACGTAAACGGATATTCATGAATATATTTGTCTCCTCTTCATTCATGAGAACACAGCAGGTTGTGATCAAAGCTTCGTCAAAGAAGAAGACTCTTTGAGCTTATTTTCCTTTGACGTATTAACAGATTAATCAACAGTGAAACAACAGTATTTCATTATTCTTCTTCTTCTACTTCAACATACTTAAAAGCATCAACATCTTTCAGGTACACGGTCCGATGAAGAGAAACCGACATGTGAGCTTTTTGAACACTTAACAAATGGCATTAATATTAATGTTTAACCTCTTCGCATCTTTTGAGCCTCTCTCATATTTCCGCTGGTTTTCAAACACAGCTGAAGGGAACTCTGTCTGTGTGGCTGCTGCTCTGCTGCCATCTGTCTGACTGTCTGTCTGTGGGGGGGGGAAACAATGCTTCATTCACTGCATAGTGAGTTTGATATTTTCACTTCATATTTTATCTTAATTCATGGAATAATTATTTTTCCTTAACTAAAAATAAAAATAATTAGCTGAAGATCCAGCAGCATGGAGCCATGTTGCATGAATTGTGTTTCATTTAGTGCACGTGCATGTGCGTTGTGACCTCATGATCATCGGCTTGTTGTCAGACGAGGCTGAGGCTCCTCGTGTTCGCTGCATGGTGATCTTGGGGGTGTTCATGCTGACCCGTCATTCTTTGACCTCTTTGAAAGGTTCGGGGTGTCTGTCTGAAAGGTGCTTTGCCGTGTTAGACGTGTTGCCTCACTTGGTCTGTGGCTCTGAAACACGTTTGGCAGACGGGTCTCTGTAGGTCAGTGGGGACCGTACACGGACCCCCATTTCCGTTTTTCCGTTTTTCCGTTTTTGGTTTGAAACGAAAAGCGAGAATACCATGGTATTTCCGTATTGTTGTTTTTTCGACTGAACAGTAAAACAGACTATCAAAAGGTACACGGACCTTGATGCATGTCTCCCCTGCGATCCCTCGCTGTGAGTGAGCGCTGGGCAGCCCCGCCCCCTTGCAGCCAATGCCTGCAGGCAGCGTGACAGGGAGCGGAGCAGCGAGTGCGCTCTGATCGCGCTATTTTAATAAAGTATCGACACTAAAAATATGCAAAATCGTATTGTTTTTAACGTACAGGTACCGCGGTACCTTTTTAGTATCGATACACCGTGCAACATTAGTTCTGGAGCTGCTCACTAAGTAACAATGTTGCACCGTTTCCACATAAATACAAAGTAACCAGAGTTTGGAAAGATCTGCGACTTTGAAAGGCGTTTTCAAAAATCTCTTTTAGTGAGTTTAAGTTCTGTTTGTGAAGATGAAAACCCGGAGGAACTGATCAACGAGCCTCAGTGTGTCACCGGTTCCTTCAGAACCATGAAAACTAGAGCAGTTGTTGATCAAACTACATTTTTGTGTAAATAAAGATGTAGAGGCTGTTTCTTGTTGGGTCCCAGTTGGACATAGATCCACATGAGCTAGAACCCTAAGGAACCCCATCTACTGTCTCTCCAGGTGGACATAGATCCACATGACCTAGAACCCCGAGAAACCCCATCTACTGTCTCTCCAGATGAACACAGCTCCACATGAGCTAGAACCCTGAGGAACCCAATCTACTGTCTCTCCAGGTGAACACAGATCCACATGAGCAAGAACCCCGACGAACCCCATCTACTATCTCTTCAGGTGGACATAGATCCACATGAGCTAGAACCCCGAGGAACCCCATCTACTATCTCTTCAGGTGGACATAGATCCACATGAGCTAGAACCCCGAGGAACCTCATCTACTATCTCTCCAGGTGAACACAGATCCAGATGAGCTAGAACCCAGAGGAACCCAATCTACTGTCTCTCCAGGTGAACACAGATCCACATGAGCTAGAACCCCGAGGAACCCAATCTACTGTCTCTCCAGGTGAACACAGATCCACATCAGCTAGAACCCTGAGGAACCCCATCTACTATCTCTCCAGGTGAACACAGATCCACATCAGCTAGAACCCTGAGGAACCCCATCTACTATCTCTCCAGGTGAACACAGATCCACATCAGCTAGAACCCTGAGGAACCCCATCCACTGTCTCTCCAGGTGAACACAGATCCACATGAGCTAGAACCCCGAGGAACCCCATCTACTGTCTCTCCAGATGAACACAGATCCACATCAGCTAGAACCCTGAGGAACCCCATCTACTGTCTCTCTAGATGAACACAGATCCACATGAGCTAGAACCCAGAGGAACCCAATCTACTGTCTCTCTAGATGAACACAGATCCACATGAGCTAGAACCCAGAAGCTCGTTAAGCCACTTCAGAGAGGAAACAAGGAAGCGATTACATATTTAATTAATCAGCATTTGTAATTACGTGCTGCTCTTCCCGCTAAGCTGCTTCCTCTCCGGTTTCATCTTACAGTCCGAGGCTCTGGACCAATCACAAGCCGGGCCCTGTGTGTCGACCAATCACATATCAGCTGGTTCTCATTCTGTGAAAGTTTCCTTCTTATTAACGTTGATCCTCACAAAAACAGAATCTCATTCAGTCTTTTCTCATTAAGACTTGTTAAATCTCGTTAAAAATATTAAAGAAAATCTAAAAAATGTCAAAGTGTAATTTACTGGAAACCAAAAAAGACACAAACAATTTATACTACTACTACTATTATTACTACTACAGCTAATACTACTACTACAACTAACACTACTCGAATAATACTATTTCAACTAATACTACTCTAATAATACCAATACAACTAATACTACTCTAATGATACTACTATAACTAATACTACTATAATAATACTCCATTAATAATACTGTGATAATACTACTACAACGTCATCAACACACCTGAGCTAAAGATGAAGTCAATGACATGATCAGAGGGGGTTAAATGTTCAATCAGCTCGTTAACACAAAAAAATGCGCAGCTGCCAATCAAACTATGTTTTAACGTCAAGCTTTATTCTGTGACACCAACTGTGTGTAACACACACACACACACACCTCCTTTCCTCCTGCCTTCCACTCTGAATCATTAGTCTTCTCTCATTAAAAGAGGAAAAAGAAACGGAAGAAAGAAGAAAGAAGCTCTGAGTGGAGGAACAAATGAAGACAGAAGAAGAGGATCTTTAAGGTATTAGCCTCTATCAATAACGACGATTAGAACATTAATTATAACAATTCTCTTCTCTTCTCAATGTATTGTTTGGTTATGTCATGAATATTAGTTTTATTCAAATGGATACATTAAATATCACAAATGAAATGTGATGTTTGTGTGAATCTGGTCTGCTGTGTTTGAGCAGTGGCTCAGCAGCAGATGGTGCGTTCAGGGTCACACTCCTCACTCTGTTTCCCATATTCAGCTACACTTCATCTCTCCATTGACTTCCTTGCATTCATACATTTAACATTTAGCCGGCTCAGGGCCCTCTGGGGCCCCAAACATTATTCTGCTGTCAGTCACCGTGAAACACGGCCAGTAATGAGATTCTATCCAGAACTGACCGGCAGCATGAGAGGGAAATCACACCTACGCCGCTAAATGATTGACAGCACGTCATCCTCCCATAATCCCACGCTGCAGACACCAGAGACGCACGCAGACAGGAGATTGTACCCCAAAACAATTCTCACATCTGGTATTCAGAGCGAGAGCGTGAAAAGATGAGAGCCGGTCCACCATCACCATCACAAGCTACAAACAGAAGACCAATCAAATCTCACCTGTGAGCATTTTATGAGACCTTAAACTTAAAGATCATTCCGATAAAACGTTCTCACAGTTGGTGTTCAGACAGGAGATCGTCACATCATCACTGACCCTCAAAGACTTCTGTCATTAGCGAGGCTCAATCTGTGGGACGGGACCCTTCAGGGGTCTGCCAGAGAGTTTGAAAGTTGCAGTACAAGAAGCTGCATCTTAAATCTTGTTAAAAACTGCAGGTGGTCACCGATTTCTGTCCCATGAAGCACAGCTAAACCTCTGAAAGTATGACATGGGCCGGAGTATTATCTCTTTTCTGAAAACAAGGTTCTGAAAAAATGTGTGCGCTTCATTCTCCCAGATGAGGAATCTCAGAGAAACGAGAAGATCTCAGACGGTCTAAAATAAGATATTCTCCTTTGAAAAACATTTAACTGGGACACAAAATGAAACTTTAGACACTGAACATGAAGGGAAACTGGTATCCTACAACTTTGATCACAATTCTATATTAGTAATACTCATATATCACTATTATACATTAGTAATACTCATATATCACTATTCTACATTAGTAATACTCATATATCACTATTCTACATTAGTAATACTCATATATCACTATTCTACATTAGTAATACTCATACATCACTATTCTATATTAGTAATACTCATATATCACTATTATACATTAGTAATACTCATATATCACTATTCTACATTAGTAATACTCGTATATCACTATTCTACATTAGTAATACTCATATATCACTATTCTACATTAGTAATACTCATACATCACTAATCTACATTAGTAATACTCATACATCACTATTCTATATTAGTAATACTCATACATCACTATTCTATATTAGTAATACTCATATATCACTATTCTACATTAGTAATACTCACACATCACTATTCTATATTAGTAATACTGACATATCACTATTATACATTAGTAATACTCACACATCACTATCAAAAATTAGTAATACTCATATATCACTATTCTATATTAGTAATACTCATACATCACTATTATATTTTAGTAATACTCATATATCACTATTCTATATTAGTAATACTCATACATCACTATTCTATATTAGTAATACTCATAAATCACTATTCTATATTAGTAATACTCATACATCACTATTATACATTAGTAATACTCATACATCACTATTCTATATTAGTAATACTCATATATCACTATTCTACATTAGTAATACTCATACATCACTATTCTATATTAGTAATACTCATATATCACTATTCTACATTAGTAATACTCATACATCACTATTCTATATTAGTAATACTCATATATCACTATTCTACATTAGTAATACTCACACATCACTATTCTATATTAGTAATACTCACACATCACTATTCTATATTAGTAATACTCATATATCACTATTCTACATTAGTAATACTCACACATCACTATTCTATATTAGTAATACTCACATATCACTATTCTATATTAGTAATACTCATATATCACTATTCTACATTAGTAATACTCATATATCACTATTCTACATTAGTAATACTCATACATCACTATTCTATATTAGTAATACTCATATTTCACTATTCTATATTAGTAATACTCATATATCACTATTCTACATTAGTAATACTCATATATCACTATTCTACATTAGTAATACTCATACATCACTATGCTATATTAGTAATACTCATATATCACTATTCTATATTAGTAATACTCACATATCACTATTCTACATGAGTAATACTCATACATCACTATTATACATTAGTAATACTCATATATCACTATTCTATATTTGTAATACTCATACATCACTATTCTACATTAGTAATACTCATATATCACTATTCTACATTAGTAATACTCATACATCACTATTCTACATTAGTAATACTCATATATCACTATTCTATATTAGTAATACTCATATATCACTATTCTATATTTGTAATACTCATATATCACTATTCTATATTAGTAATACTCACACATCACTATTCTATATTAGTATTATTGAAGACTGTTAAAGTCATCATGTTTGCAGATGATACAACTATGTTTCAACATTGGAAACCATACAACCCTCTATGTATGTATATATATATATATATATATATATATATATACATATATATATATATATATGTATATATATATATATATATATACACACATGTATATATATATATACATATATATACACATATATATATATATATATATATACATACACATGTGTATATATATATATATTTACTAGGGGTGTAACGATACGCGTATTCGTATTGAACCGTTCAGTACGAGGCTCACGGTTCGGTACGCATGACGAACCGAATAAGTTTGAATAAACCTTTATTTAATCAGGTAGTCCCATTGAGATTAAAAATCTCTTTTGCAAGATGTAAGTAACAATACTACATAACATGAAGGAGCAGTTTGTTTTGTTTATGCTCATGTGTTGCTAAGAAGACACCCCAGAAGATGGTCACTCAGGTTTAGTTCCATCATTGTTCAAAGTCAAAGAATAACTTTATGATGTTAGTTGTCATGAATAAATATATTTTAAAATCAAGTACATTTCTCTGGCATTTATAGTTTTCTACTGAACCGAAACGCACCGAACCGTGGCTCCACTGTATCGTACCCAACCCAACCGGGAGTTTAGTGAACCGTTACACCCCTAATAAATACATATATATTTATCTATATATATACCTGTATTTGTATACACGTGTTTTTTGTATTTGATTGTCTGATGTACAGAAGTCCGTGTCCTCGGCTCTGAACAACTAATCTTTGAGTTTTCATTCACGTTGACGTTCTTTAATTCTTTTAGACATTTATTCATGTTTGGTGCAGATTCATGAAAACATTTGATTCCTATTTAATTGAGATGTAAGTCAATAAAACAATCATTCTGATATATCTTTCGTCACTTGATTAAAGTGAGTTCAACATGAAGCAGCTTCTTGAAGCAACTCTAAATATGAAGGAGTGTTTCTCAGCAGTCTGACCCGACATGTTCCTGTTCACTGCACGCCGCCGAAAACACAGGAGACCTTCCCATCATGCATTTCAGCAGGCAGGGGGAGAGAAGACGCTCTGTAATATCACAACTTCTGTTTTCTGAGAGGCTGCTGAAGTCACCTCCCTCCCTCAACCCCCCATCCATCCATTGATCCATCATCCATCCATTGATCCATCATCCATCCATTGATCCATCCATTGATCCATCATCCATCCTTCCCTCCCTCCCCCCACCCCATCCATCTCTCTACCTCCTCCCATGGTTTTACTAACCCCTCCTCAGTTTCAGAGAGCGAGAGAGAGAGAGAGAGAGAGAGAGAAAGAGAGCGAGAGAGAGAGAGAGAGAGCGAGAGAGAGAGAGAGAATAAATAATCCATGGGGGAACGAGAGAAGAGGAGGGGAGGTGAAAGGAGGAGAGCAGTGCGTATGATTCCTCATGGGGGAACAGAGAGGAGGGGAGAAGGAGGGGGAGGAGGCAGAGTAAAATAGGAGATGAGAGGAGGAGGGGGAGGAGCAGTTAGACTCTGGAGTATTGTTCCTTGTTGTCCTGGACCTTTTTTACACGAAGCTGCCGTCAACGTTTATCACAACTCCTCTATGTGAGCTCCTTTTCACCTCCTGCTCTATGTGAGCTCCTTTTCACCTCCTGCTCTATGTGAGCTCCTTTTCACCTCCTCCTCTATGTGAGCTCCTTTTCACCTCCTCCTCTATGTGAGCTCCTTTTCACCTCCTCCTCTATGTGAGCTCCTTTTCACCTCCTGCTCTATGTGAGCTCCTTTTCACCTCCTGCTCTATGTGAGCTCCTTTTCACCTCCTGCTCTATGTGAGCTCTATGTGAGCTCCTTTTCACCTCCTGCTCTATGTGAGCTCCTTTTCACCTCCTCCAGTCTTTTCTAAAGCTTCTCACTTCAGCTCAGACTTCATGTGAGATGAACCGGAGGACAGAAATGAGTCAAAGAGCAAAGAAGAAATCACTTCAACTACTTTCACTTTTGTACAAACGTCTCCTGTTAGTTTGAGTCTTTGTACCACTTCAGTTACTCTGAGCGGAGAGCCGCGGTGTGTGTGTGTGTGTGTGTGTGTGTGTGTGTGTGTGTGAGTGTGTGTGTGTGTGTGAGCGTGTGTGTGTGTGTGTGTGTGTGTGAGCGTGTGTGTGCGTGTGTGTGAGCGCGCGTGTGTGTGTGTGTGTGTGTGTGTGTGTGTGAGCGTGTGTGTGTGTGTGAGTGTGTGTGTGTGAGCGTGTGTGTGTGAGCATGTGTGTGTGTGTGTGAGCGTGTGTGTGTGTGTTTGTAGTGTGTGTGTGTGTGTGTGTGTGTGCTTGTAATGTGTGAGTGTGTGTGTTTGTAGTGTGTGTGTGTGTGTGTGTGTGTGTGTGCTTGTAGTGTGTGAGTGTGTGTGTGTTTGTAGTGTGTGTGTGTGTGTGTGTGTGTCTACCTGTCAATGATCACGGGGTCTGACGGCGTCTCGTTTCTGTTTCCACAGCTCTTCTTATCACAGCAGCGACTGACACAAAGACAGAATAATAAAAACTGGTTTAATCATTTCTGTTTGTCACAAACAAGTTTCAGTGTTTCCTTTTGTTGAAGTACACAGGTACTACAGGTAATGTAGCTACCGCAGGTACTACAGGTACTGTAGCTACCGCAGGTACTACAGTAGACCTAGTCGGACAGGTTGGAGATCTTCATGAAATGATCCGTTGGTCTTCGGGTGTGCGTGGACCAGGTTGAGGTGTGACAGGGCCGAGTGGTACCAGGTGTGACGGTGTAATCACGGTGGACTGAACAGGTTCAGGAGCAGAGGGAGAAGGCCTTACCTGCACATGATCTCATGAGTCAGCAGGACTCGGCACATCTCTGGATTCTTATCCTGTCCTTCATAGATGATGGCCTGAAACACACACACACACACACACACAGGTGTGTTCAGGTGTCTGTAAAGCTGCAGCTCATTTCAGAAACAACTCCAGTGATTCGCGTAAATTAGCTTCGTCATTGTTAGCTAGTTAGCATGTGATCCTTTGAACGATGTTATTTATCTTATTATTTTAGGGGCGACTGCGGCTCACTGGGTTAAGAGGTCGTCTGGGAACCGGAAGGGCAACGGTTCGATCCCCGACTGGGACGTGTCACGTGTCTCAGTGTACCTGAGCAACACACTGAACCCCTACCGGCTCCCCGGGCGCCGATCAATGGCAGCCACTGCTTAAAGGGATAAAGATTCTATTCTGTCTGGAACCAAAGTCATCAAACGACGTTTAAACTCATCGAAGGACTCATTCGATTAAATGATTCAACTGCTGCTGGTTTCAATTCGTGACGAGAGAGAGAGACACAGGTGTGTGTTCTGTCTGACATCATGACTTTGCTACGCTCTGATTGGCCAGGAGAGACTAACGATGTTCACCTGTTTGGTCATCGAGTCGATCAGCCGTACGTAGAGATCCTGCTCCGTCCTCACGCCTGAACACACAAACACATACGTGTTATCAATAATATTATTAACATTATTATTATTGTTATTAACATTAATATTGTTACTATCATCATTTAGATTATTATTATCTACAATGTCATCATCATTTATAATATTATTATTAACATTATTATAATTGTTATTAACATTTTCTTATTATTATCATCTCGATATCTTTCATCATCCGATTAAAAGTGGATTTTCACACATCAGAAGAACAACTCACGCGTTCATTAACACAGCCTGTGGGGGCGGAGCTGTGCAGTAAAACAAGCGTACCCACCGTTACTGAAGAGCAGCTGCAGTTTGTAATGAATCCCGTTGTTGGTTTTCTCTCCACTCGGCTCCTGAACACAAAATATAAAAATCATATTTAGAAATCAAAGACTCCTCTGGGTGTGTTTGGATTTTTCACCCTGATGGTTTCTAACTCCACCCGAGTGTGAGGGTGCGTTTGGTTTGATGCTATCCCGACATCTGTCTCCGCTCAGACCTGTAAACGTGAGCTCAGGGGTGCGTTTGTTTTCCACTCCGGCTTCTCCCCGACTGCCTCTACCAACTCTGCACCAGCATGAAGAAGGAAGCGGTTCGATGCATCGGACTTATTAAGGTCAAGGTTCGTCTGCAGGGGTGGAGATAAGCAGGCTGTGTTTGATTTGTGAGTCACTTCCTCCCTCACACCGACTTGTTTATTTGTCTGAGCGCTCAGAGCGTGTCGGTGGTGATGCGGTGTGTTTGGTTGGGGTCCCGGCTCCTCCCTTACCTTGTCTTTCTCCACGAAGTCGACGTAGGTCGTGCGTTCGATCTCCACCGGTTGACCTTGCCGGTCATACAGCGCCAACACGAAGTGGAAGAAGTTGGACTTCCTCAGGTTGGATGGAGGCTGCTTCTCAAAGTGAGCGCGGGCTAACCCCACCCCGCTGAGGACGGACACAAACAGCACGGTGAGACACCATATCCAACATGCCCGCATCTTTCCTGAATACATGAAGTTTCATGAAGAAGTGACGACTTTCATCAGACTGAAGAACTCAATAAATTGTGAAATTGATCTTTAAATATTTCATTTTTCCTCCAAATTCAAACAAAGACATCAGTAAATCATTTCATATAGCAGACGTTAATATTATTATTAAAACTCACATCAGAGTTATTTAGTCGGCGGTGACTTTGACTCCGCCCACACCTCAATAAAAAATCATTTAAAAATGTATGAAACATTTGATGAAGATGTGAAGATGATCGGTGGAGTTAAAACAGATCAGCGTTAACCCCGTGTGACCTGAAGCAGCATCGCACCGGGGCTTAAATCAAACGCTCCTCAGAAGAGAAGACATCAAACGTGTTGATAGTGAATCACTTTGACACGTTATCACACAATAATGATAATAATTATAATAATAATAATAATAATTCTTATTATTATAATCAAGTGTTTGACAAAGTGAAGAGATAAATGTTCTTCACGTTGGATGAGAGAGAAATTAAGATTTGAATTAAAGTAAATATTCAGAGCTTCAGGCTTCAACCTCCAACAACATGTTAATATAAATATTCATAATTAAGAAGTCAAACTTTGACCCGACCGAAACGATTTCCCTCAATTTAATACGACGAGTCGGATTTTTAAATTCTGAGGAATTTTTAAAAAAGAGAAGAAAAATCAGAGAAGAAGAAACACAAAATATTAAATCTATGAAATCAAGATAATAAATAAAAGAATCAGCAGATACACGTTGACAAGATCACAGAGTATTCTATTATATAGTACTCTGTGATCATATATATATATGGATATATATATATATTCATCAGTAATCTGAGAAATAAACAGATAATCATAAAGATTGATTTTATTATTGTTCAGAATAAACAGAAGTCTGAACGGCTTCATCCCGATACGAGCAGACATGAGTCACTGCTGTTATTAATAAGCATCGTATAATTATTCATACTTTAGATTCATGTTGGCTCAGAAAACACATTTGATTCATTTATGTATATAATTTAAAGAACTTTGAAAGTAATTTCACCATGAAGCAGAATTAGACTTTATATTTAACCAATGCTGTCAAACTATTTCATCAGAACTATAATGTTTCAAATATGACTCATGTTAGTATATTTACAGTTAATAATTGAGTTCTAACTGATGAAAGTTTTTATGTTATTAAATATTATTAATAAAACATGGATTTTACCTCAAGTATACTTAATTATATATATACACACATACATATATATACATTTATATTTACATCTGTAAGTATAACACTCATATATTTCATATGTATAAATATAGATGTATACAGATAAATACCTTTCCGTGTGTAGACTGTGATATAACGTAGTAATGTGTATTGTGATGAAACATTCTTCTGTTTCTCTTTTGTGTCTCAGCTCAACGTTAATAAAAAGATTTGATCCGTTCATAAATGTTCACTTTCTTCTTCTGATTAATACAATAAAAAGGTTTTCCAATCAAACAAAAAATGACTTTTGATCAAAACAT
>CM051708.1:20838541-21007521 GCA_028022725.1 Lycodopsis pacificus
TGTGTGTGTGTGTGTGTTAAGGGATTTCCAGTCGTCCCAGTTCAGGGAATTCCCTTCATCCCAGCAGAGAGACGGGCGAGCGAGGAGAGAGCGACACCAAGAGGAAACAGTGAATCTTGATAATTAATCGTCATGTTTGTAAATTATTTTTTATATACGAGTTCTGACTTATTTTTTCATTTATAATAATCTGAATAAAAAGCTGTTAACTATTTGTTTACAATGATGACAACATAAGAGTCTTGTTATTAACACTAAATAATAACACAGATCGAACCTTTAAAAGGAAAATAAACCATTTAAGTCCATTTAAAATAATGCATTCATAGAAACACATTAACAGTGAACACATCACACAGAGCAACGGGACAGTGAACACATCACACAGAGCAACGGGACAGTGAACACATCACACAGAGCAACGGGACAGTGAACACATCACACAGAGCAACGGGACAGTGAACACATCACACAGAGCAACGGGACAGTGAACACATCACACAGAGCAACGGGACAGTGAACACATCACACAGAGCAACGGGACAGTGAACACATCACACAGAGCAACGGGACAGTGAACACATCACACAGAGCAACGGGACAGTGAACACATCACACAGAGCAACGGGACAGTGAACACATCACACAGAGCAACGGGACAGTGAACACATCACACAGAGCAACGGGACAGTGAACACATCACACAGAGCAACTGAACAGTGAACACATCACACAGAGCAACGGGACAATGACATAATTAACTAAATAAATAATTAAGTGACTGATGTCAGCTGATATCAATGAAAAGGAATGATTATGTCATCAGTCACATGACTCTAGTCAGCTGACCTCCCTGCTGGTTCTGTCACATGACCTTCATTCAAACATTCAGCTCTTTAATTGGCCATAATTGAAGCTGACGTGTCTTTAATAAATTAATGGAGGAGGTTAATGAATTCAGGTCTGACTAATGGCTCCAGATGTTCACACCTGGTGTTCTCCTCTCCATCTCTCCTCTACGTGGCTCCTCTTCATGGCTCCTCTCCGTGGCTCCTCTTCGTGGCTCCTCTCCATGGCTCCTCTCCGTGGCTCCTCTTCATGGCTCCTCTTCATGGCTCCTCTTCATCTCTCCTCTTCATCTCTCCTCTTCGTGGCTCTTCTTCGTGGCTCCTCTTCGTGGCTGTTCTTCGTGGCTCTTCTTCGTGGCTCCTCTTCGTGGCTCCTCTTCGTGGCTCTTCTTCGTGGCTCCTCTTCATGGCTCCTCTTCGTGGCTCTTCTTCATGGCTCCTCTTCATGGCTCCTCTTCATGGCTCCTCTTCATGGCTCTTCTTCATGGCTCCTCTTCATGGCTCCTCTTCATGGCTCTTCTTCATGGCTCCTCTTCATCTCTCCTTTTCGTGGCTCCTCTTCGTGGCTCTTCTTCGTGGCTCCTCTTCGTTAGCTCTTCTTCGTGGCTCCTCTTCGTGGCTCCTCTTCGTGGCTCCTCTTCGTGGCTCTTCTTCGTGGCTCCTCTCCATGGCTCCTCTTCATCTCTCCTCTTCATGGCTCCTCTTCATGACCCTTCTTCATGGCTCCTCTTCATCTCTCCTCTTCATGACTCCTCTTCATGGATCTTCTTCATGGCTCTTCTTCATGGATCTTCTTCGTGGCTCCTCTCCATGACTCCTCTTCATGGCTGTTCTTCATGGCTCCTCTTCATAGTCTCCTCTTCATTGCTCCTTTTCAAAGATTTATGATGCGAACAAACAGAAGGAAAATATATGAAAGAAATATCTTATTTCCTTTGTTGACACGAATGAGTGAATTCATCATCCATGACCTTTAATATTATTTTATTCATATGTATTTAATTATTTACCCATTTTGTATGTTTTTACACTTCAAAATTTGGTTTCTCTTTTTTATCCTTCTCCTGACTCACACGTCTTCTTCTTATTATTATATTGCTTTTATTAATAGTAGTAGTATTAGCATTAGTATTAGTGGTATTAGTAGTAGTAATAGTAGTATTAGTATTAGTGGTAGTAGCAGTGGTAGTAGTAGTAATAGTAGTAGTAGTATTAGTGGTAGTAGTAGCAGTAGTATTATTAGTATTAGTGGTATTAGTAGTAGTAATAGTAGTATTAGTATTAGTGGTAGTAGCAGTGGTAGTAATAGTAATAGTAGTAGTAGTATTAGTGGTAGTAGCAGTGGTAGTAGTAGTAGTAATAGTAGTATTAGTAGCAGTAGTAGTAATAGTAGTATTAGTGGTAGTAGCAGTGGTAGAAGTAGTATAGTAGTAGTAATAGTATTAGTGGTATTAGTAGTAGTAATAGTAGTAGTATTAGTATAGTAGTATTAGTGGTCGTAGTCTTTTCTTTGTATTGTCTGTATGTTTGTCTTTAAAATTCATGTTTAAATGTGACGTTGACAAATTTCATGAGAAGAATACATTTTGTTTTTAATTTATAACAAGTTATATATTAAGAAAAATCGACAACAATAGTAATAATAATAATAATATATATTATCATTTAATAATAACAATACACACTAGTATTAAATATTAATAATGCGTATTATTATTGACATTATTATGATACAGAGGTAAGTGTTGCTGCAAATGTGTTGGTCTGGTGGAGCTGTTGCTCCCTCTGCTGGATTATTGTATTTCAGCTCAGTTTACTTGATTCAACACAATCTTCATTCGTAAATCGTCGGTCATGATGTTCAAGTGCCAGCTATATACACATATATATATATATATATACACATATATATATATATATATATATATATATATACACATATATATATATATATATATATATATATATATATATATATATATATATATACATATATATATACACATATATATATATATATACACACATATATATATATATATATATATATATATACACATATATATATATATATATATATATACACACATACATACACATACATGTTTATAAATATATATATATATACATATACATACACATACATATATATACATGTTTATAAATATATATATACAGTATATATACACATTCATAAATATGTTTATAAATATGTATACACACCCACAAATTACATCTGATCATCATCAGAGGAAAACTGATGAATACATAAATATACAGAATGAATAAATGAGTTCACAGCAGAAGGAGATAATAGAAAATGAAATAGATCAAATATGGAAACATTTAAAAAGATTCATGAAATAATTGATGAAGTAAAATAAAAGCAACGTTTGAATCAAAGAGCGACGGAAGAGACACAGTGTTCCATGAAGCTTTGCCTCCATCTAGTGGAGAAAGTGAAGACGACACGCAGAGAAACATCAATGAAACACTTTAATCAATGATCAACGACGAGTACAACAGCTTCATTCACAATACACAAAACACAAACTATGTCAATACACTCGTTCAATAATAATAACTATTAAATTCATAATCATTATCATAATGATAATATATGTATTATATGTATAATGTGTGTGTGTATGTGTGTGTAGGTGTATGTGTGTGTGTGTGTGTGTGATCTATATCTAGAACCTTATATGTCATCTATATCTAGAACCTTCTATATCATCTATTTCTAGGACCTTTTACGTCATGCTATTCACAGGTCAGTGGACCAATAAAATCAGTTATTGATGAAAACTGCATTTGACCTGAATTCTGGGAAACCTGGAGACCAAACCAGACCTGGATCGAAGGGATTTCTTTAGCTGAGGAGTTGCAGGAAGTAGAACCCTTAAACTTGTATTCAGTAAGTTTCCACTGTGTTGCCTTGCCTTCACAGACATACGGTCCTTTGTTAAAGTTAGAAGTTAGCGTGACTCCGTCATAAAGGACAGATCTATGAACACGGTCATGGTTGACCCTCTGCACCTCTACAGGTCTGGTATCCAGCCTGGCTCACAAAGATTCCTTAACACTGTGTTCAGTCTTATAAATACATTAAAGATATACTGTAATGTGCAACAATTTCCTAAAAAGACTTAGACCTCTCAGTCCTGTTAGATCTCTCAGACCTCTCAGACATCTCGGACCTCTCGGTCCTCTCAGTCCTCTTAGATCTCTCAGACATCTCGGACCTCTCAGTCCTCTTAGATCTCTCAGACCTCTCAGACATCTCGGACCTCTCAGTCCTCTTAGATCTCTCAGACCTCTCGGACATCTCGGACCTCTCGGACCTCTCGGACCTCTCGGACCTCTCGGACCTCTCAGTCCCCTTAGATCTCTCAGACCTCTCAGACATCTCGGACCTCTCGGCCCTCTCAGACCCGACAGACGGAGGACCGTCTACAGCAGGATGAAGCTGCTTTGGGCAGCTTCCTGCAGGTTTGTGAGGTTTAGATGTTTATTTGTGCTTCAGAACGTAATGTTGTGAAACAATAAGAAAATAATCTTTTATTCTTCTGAATCCTCTCTCGACATTCACTCTCTAGCTCACTTGACCACCACTGATCTCTCTCTCTCTCTCTCTCCCTCCCCCACCCCATATGTTCAATGCTGTGTTTACAGACACATCCTATCTTCAAACATCAACATCACATCACTCTGGAGACATCTGATTGGGATGCGGGGTTACAGCGGCTAAAGGAGGAAACTGCTGGTGCTCGAATCAGTACAGCGAAACAAGAACTTATTGGTTCCAGGTGGACCACTTAAGTCCAAGACCAGTCCAGACAGGGTCTGAGTCAAGATGAAATCAAGGACATCATATTAACAACAAAACAAAGTATGAGAGTCTGAGTGAAAACCCCCACAAAGATACATCCAATCAAAAACAACTAAAAGATGAGTTTGGCCGATGCTGAAGCTCAGAGGACAATATAAAGTGAAGTGCTGCTTATAGTGGTCGGTATAGTTTCTGCTTCATGTCACATTGAGACAGGATTTAACTCTAAATCCAGTCAATACATAACAGATGAACATGAACATGAACTGCATTTTCACTCTCCTGCTGTATGAATTAGAGGTCTTCAGGGGTACAAGTATAATTTCTTCCAAAACCCAAAACAACTCCAAAAGTACTTTTCAGGTTGGGAAGAATCCAAATGTCCCCGCTCTGGACTGGACTGAGCCCCCGTGGACTTGATTTTTCGTTCCATTAGAGTCATCACAAAAAGTCATAGATGTGCTTTAAAGGTATTAAATGCACAATGACACAAGATGTCAGACCTGATTCGAGGCCATGGATCAGACTAAAGCTGGGATCTTCACCCAGGAGTCTGTCTGTGAGTAATAGGAAGTCCCAACAGTTGGATTCAGCTCGTTTAAGTTTTAGAGTTGGATGTTAAAGATCCCTCAGTTGACTCAAAGTTGAACTGAACCTGAAGGCAGTGAGGCTTACCACACAAACAGGATTCAACAGTGAAAACAACCTTAACCCAGAGACTGAAGAAGAGTTTATATCAATTAGTTCACAGCAGTAATCTGTCCCGTTTAATTTGTCTCTTTTCAAAGTACGGATGCACCGATACTGAGTTATTTTAATCAATAACTATTCAGTACTTCACATACTGTATCTAGGCATGTATTTGTTACATTCTGTTTTACAAAGATAAATATCTATAAATATATACTGCATTAAAACTCCTGTGTGGAGCCATATGGAGCCTGATGCTGTGACATTGTACAAATGATACTGAAGCCTTGTGGTTTATTTTGAAACACTGGTAATACCTTGAACCCCCATGGGTCTTTGGGGGCTTTTAAGACAGCACTGACCCTTTTGAAAACTGCTTTTACAAAGCTCTTATGACTCCTGATTCTCTTGGAATATCTCTGAGCTACTCAGTTCACTCTTGCATATTTGAAAATGTGGCACCTTGAAAACTCTTGAATTCTTAGGATGCTTTTACAAAGCACCTTTGCAAGGTTTTCTAGATTTCCCACGAGGCCATGGCAGATGTTCAGCTGAATTGTGGCTGAGTTCCAGCAAAGGAGGACCAGATGTGTACCTGGTCTGGATCTTATTGGGCAGCTGGATTCCAGGAAACCTAGATGAGCCGGATCTAAGTCACTGTTGGGCTGACAGTTTGAATACCTGAATTGTCCTTTCAATCCGTCTTAAAGTTGTCTTTTATAAAGGCTCATGCATGTTAGTGCAGCTACAGAGGCTCTAGTGAAGCAATGATCTGGATATAAGGAGGCGTTCCAGTGCTCACGTGAGGGTCCTGTGACTCTCTTACATTTTGGGAATAAGATCTCAGTGGGTGCAAAATAAAAAACCTGACCTGTGGTGGTCTCACCAGTAGGGGGTGCTGGTCTCCACATGACCCACGCTTTGCCATTTAGGGAAGTTTCCTGCTGATGTCCTGGGACTTCCTAAGGGATCAAACTCCATGGACTCATCCTTGTCTCCGCTGTGGTCTCTCCAGATCTCCAGCCTGGCGGTATTCTCCGTGCTCTGGGTCGAGCTGCTTTTTGGGTCCACCAGCCGGTAGTTGTTCCCATGGTTGTTGTCCCAGAAGGTGTGGTCTTGAGTTTGGTACTGGATGCAGAACTCCACTCTGTTGGAGGGCTCGAGGACCTCCGGTATCGAGACAGAGAAGGAGAAAGTATCGGTGTCTGGGCAGCCATAGACGTTGTTCAGGTACAGACAAGAAATGTCCAGGAAGGAACGCCACGAGTCAAAAGTGATCCGGACTAAGGCAGACTTGTCAAAGCAGAGGTTTCGGACCTGAACAGTCCCTGAGAGCAGACGCTCCTGGACAGAACAGGTTTCCAGACAAACCTGCTGAGCTTTGAGCCGGTTCCTCAAGTCCAAACAGTCTGCAGCTGGCTGGGTGAAGTCTAGAACCAGACCCGAACCACAATCTGTAGCATCTGGAAGAGGAACATTTATTTTTGTGAGTTTTAACTTAATTCTACTCGTTTACATTGTTAAGATATATTTATGTCTTTTATATAAATGTATATTTCTTCTTCTTCTATAGAAAAGTGCTGCATAAATAAAAATATTATTTTCATCATTGTTTAATCTGCAGATTATTTTCTCAACAGCGATTAGTTGTCTACAAAATGTCAGTAAATATTGAAAAGTGATAATCTCAAAACACCAGAGGTCATGCTTTTAACAAACAACACTATTACTGTTAAATAACAGATCAGTTCACGAGAGAATAAGAAAGAGAAATGTTCTGGAACAAATCAAAATGATTGATTGTTTCTTGGTGTGTATCAACGGTTAGCCGCTCACCTTTGTTGTCTCCCAGGTGCGGACCGGTGGCAGCGCCCTCTACCTCAATCAGGTGGAACTGCAGCTCGGTCAGCATGTCGTCCTCGGCCTCGTTGAAGACGTGGATGGCGGTGAGCGCCAGACCTCGAGAGTCTGCAAACACCACGCTCTTCTTCTTCTTCCTCCTCATCCACGCCGGGCAAACGACCTCTGTGGCGGCTAACGTTGAGGTTGGAGCAGCAACGTCCCTGAAGGACAGACAGGAACGCAGCGCTTCACAGCGCTTCACCAGAGATGATGATGATGATGATGAACAGCAGTGGTCATAGTTACTGAGGAAGGAGCGCAGAGGAGGAGAGCTGGACAGGTAGATCCTCACGGCCATGTCAACGGGCATGATGGGAGATGGACCCCCGAGGTGACGGTTGAGGATGTGGAGAACCCTGACGAGAGACAGAGAACAGGGTTCTACTTGTTCTAACCAAACTGATCTGAGATCTGCATCAGTTAGTGAGACTATTTATCAGGTTCACTCTTAACTAAGCCAACGAAACAATATACATACACAGATGTACGCGGATGATGCTGTAATCTTTACATCAGCTACAAACAACCAAGACGCTTTACGCATCCTATCATCCGCTATGTCTGATGTCCAAGCTTGGCTCACTAAATCCTGCCTCCTGTTGAATACTAAAAAAACTGTCTGTATGATTTTCTCCAAACGTGCCCAAAAAAATAACACACTGGAACATATTTGTAAAGGGAACAGAGCTAGACTTAGTAACCGAGTTCAAGTACCTAGGGGTAACTCTAGACTCCACCCTGACCTTCAAGAGCCATGTCAAAGAGGTAGCGACCCACAACAAACTCAACCTTCTGAACTTCAGGCACATCAGAAACATTTAGTGTACTGTCTGACCAGCTGGTCACTCACGTGCACAGCAACACTCAAACCCATAGAATCTCTGTATAAGAGAGCACTCAAAGTCTTTGACAAGAAACCGCGAACCCATCATCACTGCCACATCCTGAACAAACATACGTTTTTAAGTTGTAACAACCTTATCAGCCTTAAAGAAGCCAGCATCATTTACAAAGTCCCAAATGGTCCGGCACCTCCTCCGCTGAGCGAGTACATCAAACAGAGACCTGCGACGAGTCACCAGAGCCTCCGACTGAGCGACTGTGTCGTCCCACACAGGCGCACCGCCTTTGGTCAGACGCTTGTCTGTCAAAGGCGGCGCCTCTGGAACACTTGACCGTCCTCCGTTAGGGAGTGCCCAAACTTCAGCACTTTCAAAAAGCACATGAAGGGATGTCTGTTGTCCACCCAAACCTGTGCACATATAGTTTAACCTGGGTTAGCAGTATTAGTGTCATGGATATGTGATGTACTAATGTTATATCAATGAATGAAACCTTAAATGTGCAAATGAATTAATGCCCTTATGTGCAATATATCTGTGTGCAATATGATGAATATGAAATGTCTTCCTTACACTGTGATATTGTTTCTAGTTTCTTTTATATATATATATATATATATATAAATATATATATATATATATATATATATATATATATATATATATATATATATATATATATATATATATGTGATTCCTTTTTCATCCATTGTTAACTTTTATTATCGAGCTATTGTGTATTGTCAGCTACAGACTGTAATTGATTTCAGTTTATTACTCTTGCACTTTGGCATGACCTTTTCCTTTAGGACACTCCGCCTGTACTGATCTGTTCTGGCGGGGACAGACAATGGAAATCAGCCTTGCGGCTGTAATTGGGTGCATTTACATTTTAATTTAAAGTGTTCATCAATGTACATTGTCCCTCTCGAACAAATACAACTAAACTAAACTAAACTCAACAAACTTAAGTTTACACAAATACAAAGGTGTATGCACAGCAGCTATGAAAGTTGCCTGCCTTTTTGGTTCAACCTACGTATCTCTGTGAATCAGCCTTTTCTGACATGAACTTCACCAAGAACAAACACAGAACACGCCTCACTGATGCACATCTACAAGACTCACTCAGAGCTGCAGTGTCTCATTATGCACCAGATTACAGTGCGCTGGTGAACGGTGTGCAGTGCCAGGCTTCCCACTAACATTTACAGACAAAGAAAGAGATAACATTATGTTTTCATTGAAAACACCATGACAACATTAAAGTCAAATATTGTACAAAAATGTGAAAAATAATATGTTCAAAAAGTGTGTTCAAAAATTTTGATTTATTAAAAATGCAACAGATTTGGTGATTAGTACTAATGTGACAGGATTCATTTAAAAAAGTGAAAGAGTTAATTTAAGATTATTAAACACCAGACTCTACTGAACTAAACTCAACAAACTTAAGATTATTAAACACCAGACTCTACTAAACTAAACTCAACAGATTTAAGATTATTAAACACCAGACTCTACTAAACTAAACTTAACAAACTTAAGATTATTAAACACTAGCCTCAACGCAACTAAACTCAACGAAATTTAAACACTAGACTCAACTCAACTAAACTAAACTCAACAAACAAGTGTACCAAAGACTCAACTCAATGAACTTAAGTTTACTAAATACTAGACTCAACTCAACTACCTCAACTAACTGGTGTAACAGTACACAAAATTCACGACTCTGTACTTTTTCGGTACAATAGGTAAAATAGGCGTTTTAAGGCTGCTGTCTCAGCATTAGCGTCTCCGAGCCCCACATGGGTTAAACTCAACTAAACTAAACTTCATGACCAACATGGACGCGGGCTCTGCTGGTCTTGTGACTCTTGAAGGACTCAGCCAGACATTTCTCCGTTCTTAGCGCTGCAACACGTTTAAATAAAGACATTCATTCTTAAGGAGTCTGTTATTGTTGGTGTTATTTGTTGTTGAATAAAAACAACATTGAAAAAGGTTTGGTGTTTTTATGCATGCTTGTAATCCAGAGGGGTTAAAGAAAACAAAAACTACCCAATGAACAGATGACCGAACAGTGGCATTGCCATTATAACTTCAGTCCATCTCAGACATCCCCACCAGACGAAGGAGCTGTTTATTGTTGTTATTCAGACACTCAGACAAAAGGTTTAGTGCTACAGCTGTCTCTGTACGGCATAGGCCTCTGTTCTCTTACTGTGCTTTTCTATGTCATGTATTCTATGTAATGTTCGGTTTTATAGACCCTGAGTCTGAAATCAAAGTTTGATTTATTGATACGTTACTAGTCATATTTTACGTTATATTTTATCTATTTATATAATTGTATATGTTATATTTCATCCCTTTATTTTATTTGATATGTTACATTTTATTCTTATATGTTTTATTTCTGCACTATTTTATGTCTGTGACTCATATTTCTGTTCAAACATATTTAATGACCATATTTCATATTTAATGTGAGAGCTTCTCTGTAATTGTTGTTGTAGTATAGTATAGTGAAGTAAAGTATAGTAATGTATTATATTGTACATAGTAAAGTTAGAATTATATACAATAAAATATAATAAATATATTGTCAGGTGATTCCTGCTCTTATTGCAGTTTTCACCTCAAACACATTTAGTACTTTACACATATTTATCATATTTCAGGATTAAATGAATAATAACGATAATAACAACAACAACAACATTAATAACAACAACAACAATAATAATAACAATAATAACAATAAAGCCGATAGAGGGCTTGAGTGAGTAGAACTCAGTAGAATGAAGCTTCTGTGTCGCAGTTTCAGAGCAGCCTGTACCTGGTGCAGTTCATTGGAAAGTTTCTCTCAGCAGAGTCCAGCAGAGTCCAGCAGAGTCCACTAGAGTCCACTAGAGTCCATCGAAGTCCCACACGAACCGCTTTCTGTTTCTATTATTTTCTTTATTTAAATTATTTTCCTTCTATTTTTCAGCCATTTTAGGAGGAGAAGCCGCTGCAGGTCCTCGCGCTGCGACACGCCTCCAAACAGAGGAGGCAGCCAATCAGCGCTCTGAGCCGCCAGCTGCTCACTCTCTCAGCCAATCAAAAAAAAGACAAGCGGTCCATCGGCGACGTACCAGAGCAAGGGGGTTTGTAAGCCCTGACTCAGGACTGACAGGCAGAATATTATACATTATAAATGTTCAGCAACAGAGAGTAGAACATTAAAGAAACTAAAAGATACAGAGTTAGAGTTCAATAAAGTAATTATATCTGTTAATAATTGTAATAACTATGTGACTTCATTTTCTTATGCGAATGACAAGAGATCATTTAACTCTTTTCCTTTTATCGTTATCATTTACTCGGCAAAGCGTTAACTAAATACACAACCAACATACTGTGACACGGTCGAACAACTATATGCTCTCGTGCTTCATGCAGCTCTTTGTTTTGCATCTGTGCCGTCATGACGTCAGAGAGCGTCATCATTAACATAAACGCCTTTCAATATATTCTATTCATTATTATTTATTCCTGCACAATGAGCATAATTCAGAAATTAAATGATTCATATTACCGAAATTCAATTAACTAATATATACACTTACAAATATTATTTATTTTTTATTTATATATTTTTTATTTATATTTATAGAATCTGACATCACAAATTAGGTACGAGAGCTTTTTCTTCAAAGCTTCTCATGTGAACAGAAACATGTTAACAGGTCACATAATCATCATGACCAGCAAGTATTAACCTCCCAAAGTCACACTTATAGTTTCCAAAGAGCTTCAGAACCATCGTTACATGTTCTATCATATGGAGAGAAGCTCGCTGAGCTTTCTGTTGTTATTATTATTAGGGCCCGAGCACCGGAGCGTAGGACCTATTGTTCTTCAAATGTTGCTTCTTCTTCGTCTTATTATTATTATTCTGCGTCTTTCGAGCGGGAAAAGAGGTGCTTGGGCCACATGTTCACTCTTCAAAATGTGCACAAAAATCAGGATCGGTGAAAATAACAAGGAAATTGGGGCAAAATGTGTTGATAGCGCCACCTAGAGTGCAGCCTCAACTTTCGGTTTCACCGAGCTCTGTAAGACCTGCAGTGAGAAGTTACTCAAAGATCAAAAAGTTATCCAAAAATGTATCTGTGGCGTGGCGGCAAAAAAACAGGAAGTTGTTGTAACTCGGCCGTACATTGTCTAATCTGCTCCAAATCTCTCATATGTCATAACATCCTGACTCGGAACACATCTATAAGACTATTTAGAATCATAGTGATAGCGCCACCTAGTGGCAACCGGAAGTTGTACGTTGTGTACTTTGACATCCTGCTCCTCACAGATTAATCAGATCTCTCTCAAATGTTGTCAGAAACGTCTTAAGACCTTGATAATGCTTCATTGTGAAGATTGTAAGAAGTTACTGAAGGGCGGCGACGTGGCGGCTCGGCGAATTTCGATCCTTCGCCATGAACGAATAAACTGATGTATCTCGACTCCACATCATCAGATCTTTACCAGATTTCACATGTTTGATTAGACTCCAGGCCTGAAGACATCCGCAGGCCAATTTTGAATCATAGTCATAGCGCCACCTACTGGTAACAGGAAGTTAAAGTCTTTATACGTTGGCTTGTTTCTCTTAGTAGGTAAATCAGATCAACATCAAATTAGTTCCACACACATGTAAGAAGTTCATAATGCCAGATCATGAAGCTTTTGATGTTTCGTGGAACGCCGTTGCCGTGGAACATTTTGAGAGGTTAAAAATGCTCGAAACATAAGCAAACTTGGCAAACAGATTTAAAGCCTAAAATGTAGTTATATAATATGGTTTTAGTGCTTCAGAGTGGCAAGTTGGCTCGATAGCGCCCCCTACAACATTTCGACAAAGCCGCCCTCGCTGTACGTTTGACCTACCGGTAGATCTATGAAATTTGGTCGGAACATGTATCACATATGGACTTAAATAAAAAGTGTCTTGGGACCATGCTGTTTTTAAAGGTGCTAAAGTTATTATTATTATGATGATTATATAAGGAAGCAGAAGTCAGTATGAACTCGGGTGTATGAAAACAGATGCATAGCGTTAATAAATATAATCAATATGAATTATAAATAACATAAAGATAAATTAGTCTCTTCAGAATAAAAGTCTTACCAGCTGACCATTGAACACTTCCTGCCCTGAACCCTCTGCAGCCTCTACAGGTCCGCATTCAATAATTCATGAACACACCTTCAAATTAAATAAAATGTCTCTTAATGGAGTGAGGTCGCAGCTCAGTCTAGCTGGAGAGTCCTGCCAGACGCTACTGAGAGCGTAAAACATTTTCAACAGGCGCACAGTGTCCTTGGTGTTGTAGACCTGAACCTGGACTTCCTCTGGTCCCTCATCACTGAAATCTACCCCCTTAATGTGAATGTCTTGCTGTTTTTTTGAGTCAAACATTAAATTACATTACAACCATTTAGCAGACGCTTTTATCCAAAGCGACTTACAGTAAGTGTATTCAACATGGTATTCAAGAGAACAACTAGTCACCAGAAGTCACAAGTGCATCTCCTTTAAACGAGCATCTAAGAGCATAAAGCAGAGCAGAAGTACAGAAACAAACTAATAAGTGGTGAGTGGAAGGCTCAGGGTAGTACTTCTTGAAGAGGTGAGTCTTCAGGGTAGTACTTCTTGAAGAGGTGAGTCTTCAGCCTGATGAAAGATGGGCAGTGACTCTGCTGTCCTGAGGTCAGTGGGGAGTTCATTCCACCACTGAGGGGTCAGGACAGGAAACAGCCGCAACCGGGTCGATCGACCGCAGGGACCTCTGAGCGACGGGGCGACCGATCGCCCCGAGGCAGCAGAGCCAAGAGGTCGGGCGGGGGTGTAGGGCTTGACCGTGGCCTGGAGATAGGAAGGAGCTGTTCCTTTCACTGCCCTGTAGGCACCAGAGTCTCACACTGGATGCTCTTACAGGAGCCAGTGCAGAGAACGGAGAAGGGAAGTTGTGTGGGAGAAAAATTACAATTTATTTTATTTCATAGCATTTTATACTTCAGTGTTTGTGAATGAACTCGTGTTTTCTCATAATTAATTCATCTGATCACGTTTATATCTCAAATAATCTGTCAAATCGACCACAGCCTTGTATGCCCATATTAATGCTGAATGTGGGTCAACACACACACACACACACACACACACTTTGCTATTGCTGAAACTTTGTCGTTCAAAGATAAAGTTGAACACCACTAGAAAAACATGTTTCATTCACGCTTTGCTCGCATAGAAAGTCAGAAACCTGGAGGTGAATATAATATATGTATATAATATGTGTATAGAATATTTCCTGATGTTAATGTTGCTCATGTGCGACTCTGCCCTTAAATCTTCAAACTGAACTCGTGTTCACAACTTCTCATCACAAAAAGAGGCTCAAGCTTCATCTTTGCTCTTGATCAAACAGAAAGTAGGTGTTCATAGCAAATCATTGGCTTATCAATAAAAATAATACTACTGCTAATAATAATAATAATGTGTTTAATAGTTAGGTTAATAAGACATTCCAACAGGAACAGTGCTTCAACACTTTGGTTATCTGCATAGAAACATCGTCATTAACAATAAAAATACATAAGTGCTTATTATCCTTGTGCAAAAAAAGAAACACTGTCATCAAAAAACAGAGGAACAAACACAGAAAACAGGTAAAAACAACATCAACATCATTGGTAACACTGAGTATGGCATCGTATTCCTTCTGTGGCTTCACAAAGTCCTCACAGTTCAAACTCTGTACCGTGAAAATACTGACAACCAGCTGCAGCTCACATCGCTCTGCTGCTCAACCAGCAGGGGGTTCAGAAACCAGCAGGGGGTTCAGAAACCAGCAGGGGGTTCAGAAACCAGCAGGGGGTTCAGAAACCAGCAGGGGTTTCAGAAACCAGCAGGGGTTTCAGAAACCAGCAGGGGGTATAGAGACCAGCAGGGGGTTCAGAAACCAGCAGGGGGTTCAGAAACCAGCAGGGGGTTTAGAAACTAGCAGAGGGTTCAGAAACCAGCATGGGGTTCAGAAATCAGCAGGTGGTATATAAACCAGCAGGGTGTATAGAGACCAGCAGGGGGTTCAGAAACCAGCAGGGGGTATAGAAACCAGCAGGGGGTTCAGAAATCAGCAGGGGGTTCAGAAACCAGCAGGGGGTATAGAGACCAGCAGGGGGTTCAGAAACCAGCAGGGGGTATAGAAACCAGCAGGGGGTATAGAAACCAGCAGGGGGTTCAGAAACCAGCAGGGGGTATAGAAACCAGCAGGGGGTTCAGAAACCAGCAGGGGGTATAGAAACCAGCAGGGGGTATAGAAACCAGCAGGGGGTATAGAAACCAGCAGGGGGTTCAGAAACCAGCAGGGGGTTCAGAAACCAGGAGGGGGTTCAGAAACCAGCAGGGGGTTCAGAAACCAGCAGGGGGTTCAGAAACCAGCAGGGGGTATAGAAACCAGCAGGGGGTATAGAAACCAGCAGGGGGTTCAGAAACCAGCAGGGGGTATAGAAACCAGCAGGGGGTTCAGAAACCAGCAGGGGGTTCAGAAACCAGCAGGGGGTTCAGAAACCAGCAGGGGGTTCAGAAATCAGCAGGGGGTTGAGAAACCTGAAGGGCTAACAGCTAAACTGTATAGAAGAAGTGGACGTTGGTTTGTGGACTGATGTTTTCGGGGTGACAGAAGCAGCAGAGCGATGAGTTCTGCAGTTTGTTCACTTCAAATACAAATTTCAATAAGTGAAATTATGGCTTCAACAGTGCAAACAGCCGAACATGTTCCGACAAGTTCTAACATGTTTTAACATGTTCCAAAAATATCCAACAGGTTCTAACAGGTTCCAACATGTTTTAACATGGTCTAACTGGATCCAAAAGGTTCTAACATGTCCCAACATAATCCAACATGTTTTAATATGTTCCAAAAAGATCCAACAGGTTCTAACAGGTTCCGACATGTTTTAACATGTTCCAACAGGATCCAAAATATTCTAACATGTTTCAACATGTTCCAACAGGTTCTAACGTGTTTTAACATGTTCCAACATAATCCAACAGGTTCTAACGTGTTTTAACATGTTCCAACATAATCCAACAGATTTTAACACAATCTAACAGGATCCAAAATGTTCTAACATGTTCCAACAGGATCCAAAATATTCTAAAAGGTTCTAACAGGTTCTGACATGTTATAATATGTTTTAACATATTGCAACAGGATCCAACAGGTTCCAACAGGTTCTGACATGTTATAATATGTTTTAACATGTTGCAACAGGATCCAACAGGTTCTAACAGGTTCTAACAGGATCCAACAGGATGCGACCCTGATACACAGAACCACAAGAACATAATTCAGTTCACATCTTGAGAGGGTCGACACCTACAAAAAACAAGGTTTACCTTTGGAGCAGAGAAATAAGTTAATGTGGTTCTACAGACAGATGTTGATCTGTTTGGCCAGCTCTCGGTCTAAGTCGTGGATCAGAGCGTCGAAGTCTTTCAGACTGAGTCGGCAGTTAAATGGAGCGTCAAAATCCATGAACTCCTCTACGTACAGACCTCCTCCTCCTTTTGTGGACCACATCTCCTTCTTGTCCTCTTCCTCTTCATCCCCGCTGCCTGAAACAGTAACAACAAGAAGGAGTGAGAGATCAGGAGGACCAGAACATGGTCAACATGTTCAGAAGAGATTAGGAGGACCAGAACATGGTCAACATGTTCAGTAGAGATCAGGAGGTTCAGAAGGTTTGACAATGACTTGATAAAAGTGAGTTTTTTAAGACAAACTATGGGTGTGTTGGTAGAGTCACTTTAAAAAAAAACAGATTTATGATTTGCTTGTTTTTCTTCGGTCTTAAATCTGATATGATTTGTTAAGTGGACTTGAATCACAGACCTACATGACTAGCTGCTGTTTGTGAAGCAGCTGGTATTTAAAAACTCTGTGGGAGTGAAGACGTTTATCCACTTTTTTATTATTTACCTCCGTCACTTTCACTTCCTGCCACTTCGTCGTAATCGGCCTCCTGTCCGGACAGAAGATCTCGTCCACAGATGCTCCAGTCTCCGGCATACCGATTGATCGGTGGCGGACTCTCCAGCCGGGCCAGGCCACCTCGACCCCGACGTGACACCACCACCTCCTCCTCAGGGTTCTGGGGCAGAGCCAATCGCAGCGCAGGACGCCACTGCTGCTGTCCAAGAGGGTTATGGGTAAGCGTGGGGGAGGGAAGCGGGGAGACGTCGATGTGGTCGTCTGCTGGGAATCGATGGGTCGGCACTGAGGAAGAAGATACGAAAAGCAACAAAAGATGCTGAGCGCAGTGACACCTGTTAAAGGTAAGGTGGTGGTTTCCATGGCAACAATACAGCATCAAAGTGGTTAATGACTCACCTGGCCACAGCTGCAGCAGGTAGTGCAACGCCTCGATATGCCGTTTGAAATCCAACGCGCTCGCCATCTCTTCACCATGACTGACTCCCTTCCCTCCTCTTCCCCCCCTCCAGGCCTCCTGGGTCGGGGTGAGGAGCACCGGGCCGAAGCAGACGGCAAGGTTCTGGTGCGTCATCCTGTTGGAGGAGCTAAGGGACGCCACCAGACTGAGGTGGTCCAGCAGGAGAGACAGGGTGGCCTGGAGAGAGGACAACGTTTGACTTCATCCGTTCACCAAGTTCCCGTCAACACAACCCGTGAAATGTTTATTGATTCATTTAGAAACATACACTTCAGGTCCTTAAATCCGTCAGGATGCTGACGAATTTAAGGACCTGAAGTGTATGTTTCTAAATGAATCAATCTGGTGCCAAAGCAGATTGAATGCATGCAAAAGTGGATTTACATAGAGAGGGATGTTATGGGTAATCTTAGGTGAACTTGCAGAGCCAGTGCAAATACTCAACAATGCTTTACACAGCTGTGCATCAAACATGCTGATTGGCTGATCTGAGTTCAATTCGTCAACTTCCACAATCATTGATGTGTAGACGGAGAAAGAGTTGACATCAAGTTTTGAAACGTATCTCTTCTGTCTGCTACATGTTGAAGAAACTGTTTCACTAAACTTTTCATGAGAATGGAGACATGTGGCCAAAGAATAACGCGAGGTTCCAGTCGGACGAATAGAATGCTGTAGTGTAGTACTTCAGTAGTAGTACTGCAGTAGTAGTATTCAGTGTTACCCTCTCTGGAGGCGGCAGACAGGACAGCAGCTCCACAGTGCTCTGGGCCAGCTGGGGATCAGGGTTCCCAGGGGGTCGTAGGGTCATGGCCTCCCTGACAACCTGGTACAGAGTCCTGGTGATGAGCGGAGACGGCAGCTCCCGCAGGTAGTCCTTCAGTATACCTGAGAAAACCCACAGGACAATCGGAAATCTATCTCCCTGTGTGACTCCCCCCCATCACCCTGTGTGACTCCCTCGATCACCCTGTGTGACTCCCCCCCTGTCACCCTGTGTGACTCCCTCTATCTCCCTGTGTGACTCCCCCTATCTCCCTGTGTGACTCCCCCGTTGACGCGGTGGAGTCCTTCCTCTTCCTGGGCTCCATCATATCCCAGGACCTCAAGTGGGAACTGAACATCAGCTCCATCACCAGGAAGGCTCAGCAGAGGATGTACTTCCTGAGGCAGCTGAAGAAACTCAACCTGCCAAAGACAATGATGGTGCATTTCTACAGAGCCATCATTGAGTCCATCCTCTGCTCCTCCATCACCGTCTGGTACGCTGCAGCCACAGCCAAGGACAAGGACAGACTGCAGCGCATCATCCGCTCTGCTGAGAGGTGATCGGCTGCAATCTCCCTTCCCTCCAGTACTTGTTCGCCTCAAGAACCCTGAAGCGAGCAAGAAGGATTGTAGCCGACCCCTCTCACCCTGGACATGAACTGTTTGAGCCCCTTCCATCTGGTAGGAGGCTGAGGTCCATCAGGACAAAGACCTCACGCCACATGAACAGTTTCTTCCCGTCCGCAGTCGGGCTCATTAACAGAGCCCAGGACCCCCACTGACTGTCCTCCCCAGGACATTTCCTTCTGGTCTCTCCCCCGCACATCCCTTCTAGGTTCTTATTTAAATACACTCGACACTTTTACACTCCACTTACATCTCACTTGTTTATAGTCCTGCTATCTGTTCGTTTGTGCACTTTATCTTATATTTCACTTTATTTTATATTTTACTTTATTTTGTATTTTTCTGCAAATTTTAATATGTTTCTACTTTGCACTGTTGATTGTTAAATGTTATGCATCTCCCGTCTTGTCAAATTCCTTGTATGTTCAACATACCATGGCAATAACCGGTTCTGATTCTGATGCCATCAGGACTACAAAACCACTCAGAACTACAGAAGTGTTACAGAGTGAAGCTTCAATAAACAATCTTTTTGTGAGTTCAGATAATTTATATTGAGTTCAGATTTATTATATTGTGCATTTTCCATACTTAATATTTTTATTTTATTGTGTAACCTTGTTTGACAAATGTCCCCATGGGAATGAATAAAGTATATATCTAATCTAATCTAATCAAAGGACTCCCATCGGTCTGTGGACTACGGTTTGGAATCCTTGAATTCGGCATTTTGGTTTTGATGTCCGTTAAATAGAAGCAGATTTAAGTTCTTCACTTTTCAGACCCAGAGGTTGCAGAACCAGTCCTGCAGAGACCACTTGAACCCTTCAACAACAAAGTCTTGTTTTGGTCTGCAATCAAGCAACCTGCTGCTGTATTCTTATGATGTATTCTTATGATGTATTCGTATACATGACCAGAAGTAGGTCTTTTAATTATTAATCAACAATGTATTTATTCAATAAAAGAAATGAGAAGAATCCTTCTCTTTTGATTCCTCTTAGCTCTCTAACCAGATTCTGTGAATGCAGAATAAACAGCTTTAGTCGCTGGGTCTCATTTCACACTCGAATCAAGATGGATGAAGAGGCGTCAAAGATGCTTTCAGTGAGATCAGGTTTAAATCATCAAAGCCATGAGTCTCTGCAGGGACGTCTGATCAACCAGGATCAGCCCTATGCCATTCATGTCAGGTCTAGATCCTTGTAGAGACCTGATGGACTAATAAGGACACCCTGTCCCTCTCCCTAATGTCTGTATCTAGATCCTTGTAGAGACCTGATGGACTAATAAGGACACCCTGTCCCTCTCCCTAATGTCTGTATCTAGATCCTTGTAGAGACCTGATGGACTAATAAGGACACAATGTCCCTCTCTCTAATGTCTCCATCACCCCGCTATGTTCACTGACCTGTGATGACGTTGATGTCAGGGTACAGATCCTCGCTGAGACAAACTGCTGAACTGTTCCTCTCGAACCAATCCCTGAGTTCCTTCTTCACCGCAGCAGAACCACACAGTCTGTACAGACCCACCACCTGACAGACAGACAGACAGTCAGGCAGACAGACAGATAAGGTCTTGAACAGCAGTCAGTGGTTTATAAAGTCCTGAATGGACAGAAAACCCTTCAGACGGATCATCCAGCTCAAATATTGTTTGCTCTGAATGATGCGTCTGGTCCAATCACAACTCTCACCAAATCACAACCCTAGCCCAATCAATCAATGTCAGAAAAACCCAAGAAGCAGCTGTCCCTCTGAGGATTCATCCGTTCCTAGTGGAGCGAATAAAGAGCCGATAGATACCTTCAGGCCTCTTCGCTCGATCTCTGCCACAGATTTCTGGATCAGGATCGGGATCAGTGATGCGGATCCTTCTTTCTCCACCAGATGGTGAAGTTCAACCCCAAACACATTAGCAGGCACTGATTGGTAACTGGGCTGCAGGGAGGAAGTAAAACAATCAACCTTTACTCTGTAATGTTAGGAGTATTTCATATTGGTAGACCTTTATATCGTGGCTGTAATCTGCAGGAGCTCTGATGAAGGTCATAGTATCACTGAGGAGGTATAAGTGCACTAAGTAGACTCAGGATACTGTGACAAGCAAAGATTGTATGAAGTGTGAGCTTTAAGAAGGTTGATTTAAATATGACTTTGGCTTTATCAGACTCCACATCTTATCATGCAGTAGTATTACTGTGTACCTGTGTGTCCCATTAGCAGTAGTATTACTGTGTACCTGTGTCCCATTAGCAGTAGTATTACTGTGTACATGTGTGTCCCATTAGCAGTAGTATTACTGTGTACTTGTGTGTCCCATTAGCAGTAGTATTACTGTGTACCTGTGTGTCCCATTAGCAGTAGTATTACTGTGTACCTGTGTGTCCCATTAGCAGTAGTATTACTGTGTACTTGTGTCCCATTAGCAGTAGTATTACTGTGTACCTGTGTGTCCCATTTCTCCTGTAGAGACAGCTTGACATAAAGAAGTCCTCGAGGCTCCAACTTCACACAGAGCTGCTGACTACGACTCCCTGAGAGACAGAAAATCATTATTTATACAATCAATCAATCAATCAATCAATCAATACTGGGGTGAAGTGGACCTTTAAAGAGTGGCGGCATGGAGACTCCTCCCAGACCACAGACTCGGTTCCTGGTTGGACCGGCTGAAGTCTGATCCGTCTCTGATTTAGACCCTGATCCTGCTGCTGGACCGACTGCAGAGACAGAAACAAGAGCTTCAGTCCTTTTATTGTTGGAATGCTGTTAAGCATTCCAACTATTGTTATCCTGTTTCTTTATTGTTGGAATGCTGTTAAGCATTCCAACTATTGTTCTTCGAATCTTTATTCAACTTCTATTTCTTCCGTCCGTTTATAAACACACAGACACACGAGCACATACACTCCTCTCCCTCTCTCTCTCTCCCTCTGTGTGTCTCTCTCTCATACAGTCATTCAGGTCTTAGGACTCTTTAAAGGTCTTTCCACCCTCCTCCACCCCCCCCCCCCACCCCCACCCCCACACACACACGCCATTTTAAAATAAAAGCCCCACAGAATGAATCCTAACTGAAATGCTTGTGATGAGCCTGTCATTTAATAACCGGTTTGTGTTTATCTGACATTATGATTCTGTCTCCTCTCCCCTTCTCCCCCACACCCCACACCCCATTTCAAAATAAAAGCCCCAGAGAGTGAATTCTAACTGAACTGCTTGTGATGAAGCCTGTAATTGAATAACCTGTTTATGCGTGTCAAACATTATGATTATGTCTCCTCTCCCCCTCCCTCCCCCACCCAGCCCCACCCTTTCAAAATAAAAGCCCCATGGATGAACTGTATTTAAACAAGCTCAAAATTAGGCTTTGTATGCTCTAACTACTACTGCTGCTGCTAATATAGTATTACTACTACTGCTACTACTACTTCTACTATAACTTTTGCTGTTGCTACTATTACTACTACTGCTATTACTGCCACCATCAATATTATTACTACCACTACTGCTATTACTACCACTACTACTATTACTTATACGACAACTGCTACTACTACTGCTATTCATGCTACTAAAAGTAGTAATACTACTACAGCTATTAGTACGACTGCTACTAGTACTACTACTGCTACATCTTCTACTGCCATTACTATTACTACTACTACTACTACTACTGTGATATTAAATACTACGACCAATACTACAGCTATTAATATGACTACTGATAGTACGTCTTCGACTACTTCTTCTAATTACTAATGCTTCTACTACAACTTATACTACTACTACAAATATCACTAATACTACTACTAGTAGTTATTCTAATGCTACTAATACTTCTACTAATAATACTTCTACTACAACTTATACTACTACAAATATCACCACTGATGAATTTTTTTAAGCCACAGAAACTGTTCAAATATCAAAATGTTCAGCTCTTTCAGGAGAGGTGTGATATGACTTTTCATATTTGTAATCTTTAAACTTTTTGAATTATTAAGCTTTTTGCAATTTGTTTTTGAATTGGATATCTATTTTAAGCAATGTTTCTGCGATTAATTTCAGTTTTCAGCATTCCAACGCATTTTCAGCAGGAAATGCTTTTTCTAGTTCCACTATTTCTTCCGTCCCCCCTTTTTTGAAACTCTTCTTCTTCATTTTTTAAGCTACAGAAACCGTTCAACTATCGAAATGTTCAGCTCCTTCAGCTCATCTCTGCTATGACTTTTTCTATTTCTAACCTTTAAACTTTTTGAATTATTAAGCTTTTTGCAACTTTATTTTGAATGGGTTTCTATGGACTGTTATATTATATACTATGACCACTACTACAGCTATTACTACTACTACTGATACTAGGCTACTACTTCTTCTGAATACTAATACTTCTTCTAAATACTAATACTTCTACTACTAATGATAATTCTACTACAACTACGACTTCTACTACTACTATTACAAATATCACTACTGCTACTACTACTACTTATTCTAATGCTACTAATACTTCTACTACTAATAATACTTCTACTTAAACTACAACTTCTACTACTATTACTACAAATATCACTACTTCTGAAATTTGTTTAAGCTACAGAAATTGTTCAAATATCAAAATGTTCAGCTCTTTCAGGAGAGGGGTGCTTTGACTTTTCATATTTGTAATCTTTAAACTTTTTGAATGCAGCTTTTTGCAATTTTCTTTTGAATGGGATCTCTATGGAGAAAATCTTCAAATCCTGTTATACTTCAACTTTCAAAGCCTTCTTCTTCCTCATACTTTCAGCTACAGACACCATAGTTAGACATTTCAACGAGAAGGTTTTTCAGCAGTGCAGTTTAAATGCTTTCGGGCTTCAACATTTTTCAGACAGATAGTCTCCCATTTCTTAATTTTCAGCAATTTTTTCACAATTAATTTCAGCTTTCAGTCAAGTATCTCAGGGTAGAAATGACAGAATAATGTTGATAAAGTAACAAAGTAAAAGTCATTATGCAGAATCATTTCTATTATAATTATTGATCATTAATGTGTTCATTAGGGGGAAAAGCCGCGCCGACACAGCACAGGAGGCGGATCCCCGAGCTCAGGTTGGGGGAGGCGATAGAGGGAGTCTACTGTCCGGTGCAGGTGCTGCAGCCACTAGGCGCATGGCAGTGGTCACACCTGCAGCCCATCAGCTAATCACAATGAGCAGATGTTCCCAGGGCTGTGAAGCAGCAGCGGCAGACAGAAGAATACGAGGATCTCCTGAACCTCTGGAGAAGAGCTTCAGCAGACTCACCTCTCTCCTCTCTGCCCAAACAGGACGGAGGAATCGTCTCACGCTGGGTGTAGACCGAAGGCCAAAGACCCCGACCAGGAGGAATCCTTTGTTGAGTTTGACCCTATCCCGCTCAACCCTACCCTGTTTATGAAAGCACACTTTCTGTTACATGGCTACTGTCTCTGAGTCTCCAGTTTTATCTCCGAATCTTGCCTCCACGTCCCCCGGGTTGCCACATCATCACTTTAAAGGTGGATCTATAATATTACATCATCACTTCATATCAATAATCTGAAACCATAAAGTAATGAGCTGATCAGCAGAAGATACACAATATTGATCCAATATGTACGTGAATTAATGATTGATGGAAGTACTGGAGGTCATGAACCTGCTCCAGCGCAGGCTCAGTGAAGGTAGCTGGATAAGCTGCCACTCCCCCGGAAAACATGGCCGCTCCTGTCACATACGGTAGTCTGATGCGCTTGCGCATATACTGCGGGTTATACGGGAGTTCATGAAACGCAGGTAAAGTGAGACACACGTGATCCTTAAAGCAGCGGAGCAAACTCAGAAGCCTCTATTGCATCATGTGCAGCTCCTTCCTCACAGATCCACTGATGAAGGAGGAGATTAGTTAGATCAGCGTTTTATAGGGAGAGAGTTCTTCCACATCGCCAAGATCAGTCATCACATCACGATGAGTTCCTCTGCCAGCGCTGTCCATTCTGCCCACAAGGAATCATTGATTCACAGAGCTTCTGCAGCAGACCTTGAACGCCACACTGCCTGTCCACAGACCGGATGCAGCCTTGAGCTGCTGTGCGCGTGCTGCGTTGTTGTGGTGGCGGCGATGCGGAGAACATGGGGGAAGCCGCTGCATGCCGCGCTGCTGCTCACGTTGGTTTGGCGCTTAATAAACTGTGGACTGTGGATGTGTTCATGACATCACCATGGCACATATTGTG
This sequence comes from Lycodopsis pacificus, assembly GCA_028022725.1. Lineage (NCBI taxonomy): Eukaryota > Metazoa > Chordata > Actinopteri > Perciformes > Zoarcidae > Lycodopsis > Lycodopsis pacificus. The sequence goes on from CM051708.1 coordinate 20,863,801, forward strand.
TTGACTCAGCATTCTGAGTCATGTGTGTGTGCTCAGTGTGTCCTTGCTCTCATGTCCTCTTGATGGCTGGTTGCATGCATGAGGTTAAAGCACTCATAATGATATGACGTGTTATTAGTGCAGCAGCAGATCATTACTGTAGAACATGATGAAGGTGGATCATGATGAGAACAGAGAGAATCACACACTATTGATCTTCACTGCTTCAGTTGATTGAATGTCTGATGATGAATAATACACACAGACACACACACACATTCACACTGCTAGTTCTACATGTGATCTACACACACATGTACATACACACATATAGTGCATGATGCATGAGGGCATACATACATACATATGTCATATTAATGAGCATCATCAGATCCTCGTTGGGCTTGTTTTTATGATGATTGTGAAAGAGTTGAGATCATTATTGTCTATAGATCTCATTGGATGATGCATCATGAAGTCTACTGCCAGCAGCACATTAAAGACGTGTCATGTGATTGGTCGGGGTGATGAGGCATTAAAATGAGCCGATACGTTCACACACTGACGTGGAACGTGTCTGATATGTGGCCGTGCTTCTCGTCTCGTGCTCTCAGCGGTGCCGCTGTTATATTTTGCCGTGATGACGTCTTGACTTCCTCGTCTGCGTTCATGATCATCTCCTGCTGGTCAGCGGAGAACAAAGAGGCTCTTTCTTTCACTTTATGTGACTTTGTGCTGTTAGAACATCATGGTTTGGGTGATCCAAGCTTCCCCCTTTAGAAGTAGGATGGGCACGCGCAGCCATCCTGGTCCTGATCGTCTGGGTCGCATTAACGAGACTGTTTGAGAGGATCAGCCTCGGAGAAACCGAGAGAGCCTGACTTCAATCATCTCGTTCATTTAGGCTGCTAAAGGACATTTGATCGACTTAGTGAACCACTACGAGGAACGGGGCCTGATCAGTTAATGGTTTGATTCTCCTGAAACTGACTTCAGGTGATCGGATCAATTATTCCAGAGAAGACATTGACTTAATGAAAGACAATTATTAGAGGTTTTATTAGTTCATGACACAAAATCCACAACGTCTTAGATTGTTTTGCTGCTGCCTGTTTCTTTAAATCTCCTGTCATCACTCACCCGGTGGTACACGCCCATCTCACCCGCAGCCTGTTCCTTCATTAGTCCCTCACTATTTAGATGCGTTCACTTGCACTTGATCCCAGATTGTCTTGGGTGTTACTGCCAAGCTCTCCAGCGTTATCCTCGTTTCTATATCTGATCTCCTGGCTTTGACTTGAACATGAAGTAAATAAAACTTTTTGTAACTCTGTCTGTGTCGTGCTTTTGGTTTCCAGTGTGCATGTACTAGTATTCATGACAGTTCATGTACGAGTCATTGTGAAAGTGGCTCGTTGATGCTCTTTGAGGGGAGATAAAAGATTAGTTTGTGTAATGGTGGCCATCTAAAGGGTTCATCCTCTGAGGAACCGGAATGAGTTCACAACATTTTATGAAAATCGGACCTGTAGTTTAAATATTTAGCTGTTTGTAGTAGAAGAGGTAGTAGTAGTACTGGCAGCGCTCATAGTCCCAGTAGTAGAACTAGTAGCTGAAATACAGCAGTAGTACCTGGTGTTAAGACCACGATGCGGAGCTGCCGGGATCGCTCCAGCTCCAGGTGGAAGGCGTGGTTCAATGGGAGGGAGGAGCCTCGCAGGGTCAGGAGGGCTGTCCTTGCTCTTGTCACCCCGTCGATCTGGATGGCCAGGAAGACCTCCTTACTGCCCTCTGACCTGAGAGGATCCACATCCACACAGACGGGAAGAAAACCACTTTCTTTACTAACAACCAATGTGGCTAAGTGGAGAGCAGGCCCGACCTTCAATCGGAGGATCGGCGGTTCGATCCCCGGCTCCGGCTCCACTAGTCGCATGTCGATGTGTCCTTGAGCAAGACACTTAACCCCACAATGTCTCCCGTAGCTGAGCCTACGATGTGATAGAATCTGAATTGTAAGTCGCTTTGGATGAAAGCGCCTGCTGAATGACTGTAATGTGATGTAACGTGTTTTCAAACAAGCGACGGCGGATTGTGTTGGTTTCTGGTGTCAAAGTCCTGATGATTGTAAATCAGTTCTGATGCCCTGGTTCCTTCAGTAAAAGGGACCGGCAATCCTCAGTCCCAAAGATGAAAAACTTTGTAAGAAAACATCTGGTTCTTTGATAAGAACCCTTTGCACATCAACATTTTGAGGTGCGTTTTGGGAGGAATCAACCAATCACATGATCCCCTAACCCTAACAAGTGTTGACAATACTGAAAACAATCTGCAGTTTGTTTGCTTTCAAGTTCTGGGAAGGTTGTGGGTGAATTCTCAGAGAATGGCACTTTTTATATTTGCTACCGTCTCTACCTGTCTTCGTCTCCATGGTAACAGCAGCTGAGGCTCATGGGTATTTAGAGACAGAAAAGATGCAGTTCCTCGTATGTCCACCAGATGCTGCTGCGATCCAACTCTGACTGTATTGAAGTGAATATGAAAACATCCCACTTCTCTACTGATACAAAGTGAGTGCAGCTTTTACAGAAGCTCAGCTCTATCAAATCATTTCTCTTTAACTGTCAGTTAAAGAGCTTGTGTTAGCTGCTGTTAGCTAGTTCCAGGTGTTACTTTGGCTGGTGGTCTTACCTGCCGGTCTTCATCTCCTCCAGGCCCAGCAGGTGGACCGTCAGTAAACCCGTGACCCGCTGGCTGCATCTCTGTGGATCGGAGCCCACGTACAGTCGGAATGAACTCACGTCGCACACCGTTTCCTGGGAAGTTGTGACAGGAGGGGCCTGTTGCCGTGGCAGCAGCTCGGGGGAGTCTCCGTCACTCAGATAACCTAAAAGGAGAATAAATATATCCAGCTCCAGTGATTTTAGCACATATGACGAGGAGTTTAGCCGGTTTACGATAGCGAGCGAGGGGGCAGCTGCATTAATATGTATGAATTCGATTAGATGAATTCATGCTTCAATGTTATCATTGATGTGTTAACATGAACAGAGAACAAAGGACATCATCAGCAACACATCAACACAATAAATCACAGACCTGCATCAAGGAAAGGGGAATTCATACCAAGAACAGCTGTACAGGGGAGATAATGTGCATTCATTCATTCATTCATTCATTATGAAAGTATATCGATATCGCTGAGTGGAGAATCTCTCAGGCCTCCTGACTGGTGCCCTGAAACCACGTTCAGAGGTTTAAACTCCTGAGGACCTGCCTGTATATATGTCCTTAAACCAACACCGATTGTAATCAGATTGTGATTGGCTAACAGAGACACATATAAGTGGCTCAGTCTAAATGAAAGTGTATTAAATCTCGTGTGGTTGTATGAATGTTGATCTCTTTGTTGTAAGCGTAAACTCGACTCAACCTCCTTTGGTCGAGCGTCCTCTCGATGATCGTCGCAGCGGTCTGGCTGGAGGGGCAGAGCTATCCAGGTGATATCTGCTGATCACATTCTGGTTGGCTACAGATGATGATGACGCCGTCTTACTGATCAACTCGTCGCCGCCCCCTATGCTGTCGTTTCCCTGGCGATGGGCGCGAGAGGAGGAGCGAAGGCTGAGTTTGCGGCGCAGCTCAGGCAGTTTCTTCATCTTCAGGGAGAGCTTCCTCACTGTACCAGGAGACTTCAGCCTGTCAATCACACTGCATGCCACGCCCCCTTTCTTGGAGAGGGCGGGGTTGGAGTCTGAGGGGGCGGGGTCTGAGGGAGAGAGATACAATGGTGCTAAGTAATATACTTATTTTCAAGACTTAACAACATTGGGCTCTATTGACCTGAAACTGGTCACAAACACAAAGGGAATGTATTTCACAATCATCAGAAATATGTAAGACCAATCAATTATGAGCAGAAGACAGACAGGTGGAGTCAGTTACCTGTGTTGTCTGTGGTGACGTCATCAGTATGATGGCTAACACTGGGGTTGGTGCCCTCCTGTGGACTCTCTGCTGACGCCACCATCGCTCCTCCCAGCTGTGGTCTGGTATCTGCTGGTCCCGTCCTCTTGGCTGCTCCTCCCTCCTCCCTCCCCTCCCTCCTCCTCCATATCTCCTTCTCCCTGCATGGACCTCCTGCGACCTCCTCTTCAGGAATCGGGTTGTACCAGATGTTGCTGTCGCTCTCCTGCTGAACCCCACACGCCTCATCACAAGTCTGGGTCTTTCCAGAAGACAGCACCCAGGCACGGCTGCTGCGATCCAGGCTTTGCAGATAGGCTCGCTGGCCAGATAACTTGGTGCTGTTGAAGGTGGCCGGTCCATCAGGGGAGGCTCCTGGTGGCTGGGGGGCTTGTAGGAGGACTGTGGTAGAACCGTCAGGAACACTGGGGGTGCTGGTTATATCCGATGCCAGACTGACGCACTTCCTGTTGCCATACTGATCTGTCTAAGGGTACAACAAGAAGTGTGGGTCAAAGCACTGACAAGGAGTCCAACACCAGAAGGAGAACATGAAGATAAGGTTTATGAACTAAAAGAAGGGATCAAACGACCAGGAAGAGAATAATAAGATACGGTCATGATACCAAATAGATCAAACTACCAGGAGAACAAGAAGGATAGTTTTAACCACCAGAAGCAGATCTGGAGGGATGGAGTCCACCTCCCAGGATCTGTTCCTGGACATCAAACATCAAGCCGGAACATCTTCCAGTTCCGGCGCCGCACGAGTGGCTGCCTTTTACAGCAGCTCCCGCTCACTACTTAGCTTTTTCTTATATTATGTTATTTTTTGTACTTCTTTCGCTTCTTTTTTTTCATACTAGCTACCGTTCTTAAATCGGTGCATTATGGCAGCTCGACATGTCGAGCTTGTCGTGGTCTACCTGCTGTTTATTGCTATTTTCACCTCCGTGTCTGGGGATCCAGCGTGCAGCCATGGTCCTGTTGTTTACGCTAGGGACCAGCTGTTAGCATTCCGAGACGCGGCGGTGCTACCCGACGAGAGACCTGCTGTTCCCCGCGAGCTGAGGAGGAAGAAACGGGGATGCCGTGCGGGGGCGGAACGTCGCGCCAGGAGAAGACGCTACACACCCGTTCTCCCTTCCATCATCATGGGAAACGTGAGGTCTCTGCCCAACAAGATGGACGAGCTAGCGGCGCTAACTCGCCATCAGAGGGAATACCGGGAGTCTAGCCTCATGGTGTTTACGGAGACGTGGCTAACCGAGCTAACACCGGACACACACGCTACTCTGGACGGGTTCCGCATCATACGGGCGGACAGGACAACGGAGAGCGGTAAGACGAAGGGAGGAGGCCTGGCAGTGTTTGTTAATGATAGATGGTGTAACTCTGGGCACATCACTGTTAAGGAGCAGACCTGCACAGCGGACATTGAACTGTTAGCGGTTAGCATGAGGCCACACTATCTGCCTAGGGAATTTTCGCACGTTATTGTGGTGGCTGCGTATATCCCCCCCTCTGCTGACACCGAAGCGGCCTGTGACGTCATCCACTCGGCAACAAGCAGGCTGTTGACATAACACCCAAATGCCCTCCTCCTTCTCTCTGGGGACTTTAATCATGCCCCTCCGTCCTCCACTCTGCCCACATTCACCCAGTATGTCAAATGCCACACCAGAGACAAGAAAACACTGGAGCTTCTTTATGCCAACACCAAGGAGGCATACATATCATCACCTCTCCCTCCCCTGGGCAGATCTGACCACAACCTGGTGCACCTCCTGCCTGTGTACACAACTCTTGCACAGAAGCAGCCAGCTGTGACCCGCACAGTTAGACGATGGACCGATGGAGCCGAGGAGGCTCTGAAGGACTGTTTTGAGACAACTGTGTGGGAGGTATTCAGTGATGCCCATGGGGAAGACATCGACGGTCTCACCGACTGCATCACGGACTATATTAACTTCTGTGTTGAGAACACCGTACCCACCAGGACTGTACGGTGTTTCTCAAATGGCAAACACTGGATCTCTCCGGAGATAAAGGCCCTCCTCAAGGAGAAGAAGAGGGTTTTTAGATCTGGCAACAAAGAGGAGCTGAGGACTGTGCAGAGGGAGCTGAGGATGAAGATCAGGGAGGGGAAAGATGTCTACAGGATGAGGATGGAGGACCAGCTGCAGCAGAATAACACCGTCGGGGTCTGGAAGGGCCTCAAGGCGATTTCTGGGTGCAAGGGGCCCAACCAACAGCCTGAGGGGGACCAAAAGTGGGTGAATGAGCTGAACTTATTTTTTAACAGGTTTGACCAGCCATTCACCCCTCCCCCCACCCAGACCTCCCTGCTGCTGCAACCCCCATCATCTGCATCCCCTGTGGATTATTACCCCCCCTCCCCCTCCACCTCCCCCCTTCCCACAGCGGTCGGCCCCCTCCACACCTCCCCACTCCAACACACAGCACCCCACCCCCCCGCGTGTCCCTCAACCAAGTGAGGAAGGAACTGAGGAGGATCAAGGCGAGGAAGGCCACGGGTCCGGACGGCATCAGCTCAAGGCTCCTCAAATCCTGCGCAGACCAGCTGTGCGGGATAGCGGAGCACATATTCAACTTGAGCTTGAGGCTGGGGAAAGTACCACAGCTATGGAAGACATCCTGCGTGGTACCGGTACCAAAGAACCCACGGCCCAAGGACCTCAACAGCTACAGGCCGGTGGCGTTGACATCCCACCTGATGAAGACCCTGGAGAGGCTGGTCCTTGCCCATCTCCGCCCTCTGGTGAGTTCATCCCTGGACCCTCTTCAGTTCGCCTACCAGTCCGGCATCGGGGTGGATGACGCCGTCATCTTCCTGCTGCAGAGATGCCTCTCTCACCTGGAAAAGGCTGGTAGCACTGTGAGAGTCATGTTCTACGACTTCTCCAGTGCCTTCAACACCATCCAGCCTTTGCTTCTGAGCGACAAGCTGGAGCAGACCAGGGTGGACCACCACCTCACTGCATGGATCATGGACTACCTCACCAACCGTCCACAGTATGTGCGGATACGGGAGTGTGAGTCAGATCGGGTGTCCTGCAGCACAGGGGCCCCACAGGGAACCGTTCTGGCTCCATTCCTCTTCTCCATTTACACCTCGGACTTCAAACACAACTCTGCCAACTGCCACCTGCAAAAGTTCTCTGACGACTCTGCAATCGTCGGCCTCATCTCCGCAGATGATGACAGAGAATACAGGGAACTAAACCAGGATTTTTTAGGATGGTGCCAGCGGAACCGCCTCCACATCAACACCAGCAAGACCAAGGAGCTGGTGGTGGACTTCCGCCGGGGTAAACGCCCCCCTCCGACACCGGTGAGCATCCAGGGACTGGACATTGAGGTCGTGAACTCATATAAGTACCTGGGTGTTCACTTGAACAATAAACTGGACTGGACCGACCACGCTCACGCTCTTCATAAAAAAGGACAGAGCAGACTCTTTCTGCTGAGGAGACTGAGGTCTTTTGGGGTGCAGGGAGCACTCCTGAAGACCTTCTTCGACTCCGTGGTGGCATCAGCCATCTTCTATGGAGTGGTCTTCTGGAGCAGCAGCATCGCGGCAGCTGACAGGAGGAGACTGGACAAACTGGTGAGGAAGGCCAGCAGCGTGCTGGGGTGTCCACTGGATACTGTGGAGGTGGTGGGAGACAGGAGGATGATGGCGAAGCTCTCATCCCTGATGAGCCACGCCTCCCACCCCATGCAGGACACTCTGGCAGCTCTGCACAGCTCTTTCAGTCACCGGCTGATTCATCCCCGGTGTCTGAGGGAGAGGTACCGCAAGTCCTTCCTCCCCGCTGCTGTCAGGCTGCACAACAAACTGCTCTCAGTAGACCACTAACACTTTGAACACGAACATTTGACTTAACATGAACACTTGAACACTTCTGAACACTTTAATTCACTTGAACATGAATATGAACACTTCTGAACACTTTAATTCATTCACCTGGTGCAATATCTAATCCGTGCAATCCCGTGCAATATCCAATACGTTTAAGTATTTATCTTACATTGTACATTTTACTCCGTCTGTATATACTGGTATATTTTGTATTCTTCTTTACTGTCATATTTTTTATTACTGTTTACTGTTTAGTTTATTTATATTACTTGAATTTTATCTTCATTTTATTACTTGTGAGCAATGCTGCTGTAATCCTGTAATTTCCCCACTGAGGGACTAATAAAGGATTATCTTATCTCATCTTAAACCATCTGGAGTAGATCTAAAATGAAAGGTCAAAATACAAACCGAAATGAAGTGTTTATCCAGCAGGAGCAGCAAGGTTCAGACACATATTACATGAAACAAACACTGCAATCTTTCGGTTTCATCTTGTTAAAGGGAACACAGGAAGTTAAACAGCCAACCCTGCCATCTCCTACCTTATCCTGGGCTAGCCTCTGACTCCAGGCATGCACAGATGCATCCTGGGATATCCAGTCAGAGTTCCTGGGGGCGGAGCCTGACTGCAGGGAGGTGGGCGGAGCTGCGGAGCCCTGCCACGCCCACAGCTGTTTCTTAGCAACTGTGATGTGGTTCTGTGGCAGCGAGGGAGGATCAGGGTCTGCTGCTGGGGAAGTTCTCGCCTTCGCCAACGATGGTGATGAAGGTGATGACGGTGATGAAGACGTCTGGAGGACTGTGTCAGCCTTTACTGCAACATCTGCAGGAAACACAGACACAGCTGTCGTTAACGTTCTCAAGGGGTGAATTAAAGCTTTCAGTTTTTGAGAAGAGAAGGAAGAAGGAACGTTTCTTTGTTGAAGAAATTACCTCCTTTATATGTGAATCAAGTGTTTCAACCTTCAGAGGACGGAAAACGTCTCACATGTCCAGACGTATTATTCCTCCAATACCAACACCATCACGATCTCTTTGTGACAGCTGAAGCACCCAGAGCTTTACACAGTTACTGTGGATTTTACACACAAACAGGAATACATGTGTGTCCTGTTGAGGTGAACTTCATCACAGGTTCTCCAGAGCTGAAACACAAACAGCTGGTGGACCTCGTTTAACACATGAACCTGGTCTAGTGATGATTATTGGTTTATAGTCCTGTTACCTGTCCGCTTGTGCACTCGACTTCACTTTATTTCATATTTCACTTTATCCTATATTCCACTTTATTGTATATTTTACTTTATCTTATATTTTCTGTAAATTTTCTGTAAATGTCTGTGAAAGTGTTTGTACTTTGCATTGCCGATTGTTGTTGATTGTTGTTATATGTTGCGCACCTCCCGTTATGTCAAATTCCTTGTATGTTCAACATACAATGGCAATAAACGGATTCTGATTCTGTATGTGCGTGTATGTGTTTTATTCTTTGACTTTGAACAATGATGGAACTATACCTGAGTGACTCATCTTCTGGGGTGTCTTCTTAGCAACACATAAGCATCAAAAACACAAACTGCTCCTTAATGTTATGTAGTATTGTTACTTACATCTTGTATTGTTACTGGTTCATGTTTATAGTTTGGGCTGGTTCAGGTTTATAGTTAGGACTGGTTCAGGTTTATAGTTAGGACTGGTTCAGGTTTATAGTTAGAGCTGGTTCAGGTTTATAGTTTATAGTTAGGGCTGGTTCAGGTTTATAGTTAGGGCTGGTTCAGGTTTATAGTTAGGGCTGGTTCAGGTTTATAGTTAGGGCTGGTTCAGGTTTATAGTTAGGGCTGGTTCAGGTTTATAGTTAGGGCTGGTTCAGGTTTATAGTTAGGGCTGGTTCAGGTTTATAGTTAGGGCTGGTTCAGGTTTATAGTTAGGGCTGGTTCAGGTTTATAGTTAGGGCTGGTTCAGGTTTATAGTTAGGACTGGTTCAGGTTTATAGTTAGGACTGGTTCAGGTTTATAGTTAGGACTGGTTCAGGTTTATAGTTAGGGCTGGTTCAGGTTTATAGTTAGGGCTGGTTCAGGTTTATAGTTAGGGCTGGTTCAGGTTTATAGTTAGGACTGGTTCAGGTTTATAGTTAGGACTGGTTCAGGTTTATAGTTAGGACTGATTCAGGTTTATAGTTAGGGCTGGTTCAGGTTTATAGTTAGGGCTGGTTCAGGTTTATAGTTAGGGCTGGTTCAGGTTTATAGTTAGGACTGGTTGCATATAATGCCAAGTGTGTGTGTTTGAGAGAGAGAGACAGAGAGAGAGAGAGAGAGAGAGCGAGAGAGACAGAGACAGGGAGAGAGAGAGCGACAGAGACAGAGACAGAGAGAGAGCGAGACAGACAGAGGCAGAGACAGACAGAGGCAGAGAGAGAGAGAGACAGAGGCAGAGAGAGAGAGAGAGAGAGAGAGAGAGAGAGAGAGAGAGAGAGAGACTAAATGTACAGTTATGGTTACAGTTTACAAACACTAACCCTAACCCTGTCTGACAGGAAGTGATTCTCTCCAGAGGTCGGCCTTCACTTCCTGTCATCTGAATGAAGCCAAAGACTACCTGATAGAGAACTGAGAGGATGTGTGTGTGCTAAAACATCTGTTTTAATTTACAGAAGCCAGGAGAGAGGAGGAGGAAGAGGAGGAGGAGAGAGGAGGAGGAAGAAGAGGGTGATGAATACACAGCTGTGTCTCTGCTGATGTCAATGAACTCTCTGTTTTTAAGAATAAACACTGCTGTGTATTCACTATTCATTAGTGGCTTAAAATACACAGAAACCCACAAAGACTGCAGTCAGCAACACACACACACACACACACGTCTAATGACAGGAAATGACCTAGTTTATCTACAGGAAACTGAACATTAAACTACGTGTCTGAAGAGGAGTAGATTATAGACATACAAAACTGTTAGCCTAGCTTAGCACAAAGACTAGAACTAGTGAAAGATCAATCAGCTGTTTACTGATCATTAGCTAATGTTAGCATGCTAACACGCTAAACTAAGACGGTGAACATGGTGTCCATCCGTCCGTCCATCTGTAATTTTTACTACATTAATCTGACGTCTTTAGTTATCGATTCAGATTATGAATCAATAATGAATGATTCATAATATAATAAGTGATATTATAGATTATATAAAGTCATTCAAATGAGCTCCACCTTTAAAGTGATCAACACATCAATGATCAATAATTATAATAGATATTATTCTGCAGAGTGAGTACTTTTACTTTTGGTAGTTTACTTTAAGTATATGTGCAGTACTTGTACTTGTAACAGAGTCTTTCTATTCTGTAGTATTAGTACTGTTGTACTACAGGTTTTGGTCTTAAACTGTAAACAGATCAGTTCTTTGTTCATGTCATTGAAGAAGAAGAAGAAGTCGCGGTAGTACTAGTAATAGCAGTATTAGTAGTATTAGTATTAGTAGTAGCAGTATTAGTACATTACATTACAGTAATTTAGCCAAAGGGTTAGGGTTAAGTGTCTTTGCTCAAGGACACATCGACATGCGACGAGCGGAGACGGAGCCGGGGATCGAACCGTTGATCCTCTGATTGAAGGACGGCCCTGCTCTCCACTTAGCCACTGTCGCCCTAATAGTAACAGTAGCAGTAGCAGTAGTAGTAGTAGCAGTAGTAGTAGTATTAGTAGTAGTAGCAGTAGCAGTAGTAGCAGTAGCAGTAGTATTAGTAGCAGTAGTAGTAGTAGCAGTAGTAGTAGTAGTATTAGAAGCAGTAGTAGTAGTGGCAATAGTAGTAGTAGTAGTAGTAGCAGTAGTATTAGAAGCAGTAGTAGTAGGAGCAATAGTAGTAGTAGCAGTAGTAGTAGTAGCAGTAGTATTAGTAGCAGTAGTATTATTAGCAGTAGTAGCAGTAGTATTAGTAGCAGTAGTAGTAGTAGCAGTAGTAGCAATAGTAGTAGTAGCAGTAGTATTATTAGCAGTAGTAGCAGTAGTAGTAGTAGTAGCAGTAGTAGTAGTAGCAGTAGTAGCAGTAGTAGTAGTAGCAGCAGTAGCAGTAGTAGTAGTAGCAGCAGTAGCAGTAGTAGTAGTAGCATTAGTAGCAATAGTAGTAGTAGTAGCAGTAGCAGCAGCAGTAGTAGGAGGAGCAGTAGTATTAGTAGCAGTAGTAGCAGTAGTAGTAGTAGCAGTAGTATTAGTATTAGCAGTAACAATAGCACTAGTAGCAGCAATAGTACTAGTAGCAGTATTAGTAGTACTAGTATTAGCAGCAGCAGTATTAGTAGTACTAGTATTACTAGTACTAGTCTGTTAGATGTATACAGTGTGCAGCTCCTCACCGCTCATTTTGGGGTCGGTCTTTCTTCTGGATCTGTCTTTGCCTCTCAGCCTAGAGAAGGTTCTCTTCAGCAGAGGCTCGGCCATGGTGGACCACCTCCTCCTGCTCCTCTGGGTGGAGGTCCTGGAGACAATAATTCTGCAGAGGAGTCAACGCTCCTTCATGGTGTTTGGATCACAGTGTTCACACTCGGCCATGACTCCGACTCTGAGCTGCAGAACAGGAAATGAATTCCACACATTCTTTCCCAAACTCCCCCTCTCCTCCTCCTCCTCCTCCTGTTCCTCCTGTTCCTCCTCCCACTCCACAGGGAGGGGAGGAGAGTGGGGAACAGAGCACTCCTGGGAAATGTAGTCTCCGGAAACTAAACTTTTTGTTTGCACATCAATAACTATCATGTCGGTAAAGTTATAGACGAGTTATGTTTCTCCTTGATTTGGTCGTCGTGGAAACATATGGGGTCAGATCAGTCTCAATAATCACAAATGCACACAGAAAGATTCACAAATGCGCACACAACAATTCACAAATATATTAGATTCACAAATGCACGCAGAACGATTCACAAATACATTCCAATGCACAAATAAATAAATTACGATTTATATAAATGTAAAAAAAAAATCACAAATATATTTCTGCATTTGTAAGTATTTCTGTGTGGATTTTTTACATTTGTTTGTGGATTTGTATGCATTTCTTTGTGGATCGCACTGTATTTCTTTACAGATCTCTCCTTGGATTTATGAGACTGCCCTGACGTCGCTAGATTCACAAATGTGTTTTTTTCAACGTTCTCTTTTTCAACCAATCACATGAGCGCAGCTCTCCCCTCCCCTCCCCACGAGGCTGCCAGCGTTAGAGTTACGCAATTTGCGGAAGCGACAGGGGACGCTCAAAGGCACTTCCTGTTGCAAGCGCCACCGTTTTGGTGCAGGTCCGCGGTAGTTTAGCCTTTATTTGTCGTTATTCGACATTATGTGACAATACATTAAGGTCATTGAAGGTATGACTGTTGGTAGTTGTAATTAGTTTCGTAAAAAAGGCCGAATTGTAATAGTATGGCTACTCGTTTTCATTAGCAAGCTAATATAGGCTAACATCAATTGGTACTTGTTGCCATGGCAACGATACACACTTTCATGCAGACTGATGGAATTCAAATTGTAAACATGGATAATATGCATTGTACTGTTTAGAATGATAGCAACCCATATAACCTATTTATTTGGATATATATATACATATATAAGTATGTATACATTTAGGTATGTATCTATATGAATATATTTATACAATTTGTATCCAACTTTTTTTTAGGAAGTGCCTTTGAGCTTCCCCTGTCGCTTCCGCAAATTGCGTAACTCTAACGCTGGCAGCCTCGTGGGGAGGGGAGGGGGGAGCTGCGCTCATGTGATTGGTTGAAAAAGAGAATGTTGAAAAAAACGCATTTGTGAATCTAGCGACGTCAGGGCAGTCTCATAAATCCAAGGAGAGATCTGTAAAGAAATACAGTGCGATCCACAAAGAAATGCACACAAATCCACAAACAAATGTAAAAAATCCACACAGAAATACTTACAAATGCAGAAATATATTTGTGATTTTTTTTTTACATTTATATAAATCGTAATTTATTTATTTGTGCATTGGAATGTATTTGTGAATCGTTCTGCGTGCATTTGTGAATCTAATATATTTGTGAATTGTTGTGTGCGCATTTGTGAATCTGTGTGCATTTGTGATTATTGAGACTGATCTGACCCCATAGAAACATAACCCCCACTCAACTCAAGTATCTCAGCAGGTATTCCAGCAGAGTACTACAGTACTATTCCAGATTGTACTTTCTACTTTTGCTGTTATTAGAAGTACTAAAATGTTCTTCTTCTTTGGTTTCTGAAAGGTCAGACGGGGTAAGCAGCCGTCTCCTGCAAGTTCAACCAGCAGGGTCAAAGGTCAACACAGACACGCGTGTGTGTGTATGAATGTGTCTCTCTGTCTGTGTATGTGCGGGTGTGTGTATGTGCGTGTGTGTGTGGGTGTGTCTCTCTCTCTGTGTGTGTATGTGCGTGTGTGTCTCTCTCTCTGTGTGTGTATGTGCGTGTGTCTCTCTCTCTGTCTGTGTATGTGTGTGTGCGTGCGCACGTGCGTCTCTCTGTATGTGTGTGCGTCTCTCTCTCTGTCTGTGCATCTCTCTGTGTATGTGTGTGTGTGTGCGTGTGCGTCTCTCTGTCTGTGTGCGTGCGCGCGTGTCTATATTAGGAGGCTGATGGTCGTTTCCTGAACATCTTCTGTTTACAAGAGACATTCTTACCGAAGCAAGACTTGTAAAAACTGAACTCTCTCAATGATAACTTTCATGGTGCTGCGGAGTCTACAACTGACTTTGGCATGGGAATAGTCAGAGGAAGGATCCAGGGGGTGTGGCTATTCTCTGGAATAAGAAGCTTGACTCATTGACAAATGTGGTCAGGCTTGGTGTTGACTGGTGTGTTGCAATACAGTTTACTCATGATGATAAGGAATTCATTATCCTAAATGTCTATACACACTATGAGTGCCATCACAATGAGGATGAATATCTAAATAGGCTTGCCTTCATCAATTCCTTCATTCAAGATAATACTTCTTCTAGTATTTATGTCATTGGGGATATGAATGCAGATATCTCAGACACAAGCTCAGTATTTGCCAAGCACATGGCTCAGTTTTGGAAAGACAATCATTTTATATTATCAAGCGAAGTGCTTTTACCTACAGATAGCTACACATTAGTGAGGCCTGGCACACTACATCATGGCTGGACCATTGCATTAGTACAGCTGATGCACATGCTTCATTGGGATCTATGGGCATTCTTTATGGAGCAGCAACAACTGATCATATACATTTTGCTATGTCGATACATGTTGAACATCTTCCGGCGCTATCTAGAAATGGAAATAGTGTCAACACAGAAAAACTTGACTGGTCAACTCTCACTGAAGAGGACGTCTTAGTGTATTCTGCTCGTACAGACAAGTCCTTCAGTAATATTCATCTACCTAGAGATGCAGCTATGTGTACTGACGCTAGTCAGACTCTAAGGTAACACCGTCACTTTAGTCAGAGTCTAAGATAGCACCGTCACTTGTTGCTGGTGGTTTGATTAGTTAGATGACCAAGTTTCTCCAGTTAAACATCCCTCTTGGATTTGGGGAAGATTAATAGAATTCATATCTGATCCTCATTCAGTTTATGAAAGTTATGAATCATTCATGCGTTTATTGCCAACAGGCCTAACTCAATAGATATGTACAACTGTGTATCATCAGCGTCTCTATGGACGGTGACATCGTGTTCCCTGATGATGTCACTGAGAGGAAGCATGTAAAGTGAGAACAAGAGAGGGTGAGACACCTGAAGTCCTATCATGTTCCAAATACCAGAGAGCCACCATGAGACCCAGTTTAGTACCCAGTCCATGAGGCCAGCCCACTCCTCAAGCTGGTTCAGGAGAAGTTTAGGGTCCACCGTGTCAAATGCTGCAGGTCAAGAGAAACCACAACTAAGCCTTTACCTGGATCAGAGTCTCGGATCCCTGATCTCTGTTCGCTCTGGACTGAAAAAGTTCTTTATCTGGTGGAAAACGACTTTCTCGAGTATCTTGCTTGAAAAGGATGGGTTTGTTCTGGGCCTAATACTACTTATAATACTTCAGGCTACTCAGACTAAATTAGATTTAGACTCAGGACAGACTCCAGTTTTAAGGGATATGTTCATAATGTTCTCGGTTTGAGATGTTAGTGAAAACTTTCTAAAACAATGAGGAAGAGCTGGATGGACATTTAATCTGTAAACTGTTATTTCAAAATAAAAGCCCACTCATGAGATGTCATTGATGAAACTGGAGGAAGTTCATTTGTCTCACAGGCTGAAGATTGTTTTTCTTTATACTGTCAGATCTGAGCTGATCAGCAGGGAAGAGGAAGAATATAAATATATAAGTAATCAATCAAATGGCGCCGCTTTGTTTTGAATTTAGTGTAAAGATTAAAATGATAAACTCCTGAGGGCTTGGCTGTTTGTGTGTGCGCGCGGCTTGATCTCTGACCTCTGCCATGTTAGGGTTAGTTGGTGCATAATAAAGTGACGTCAGCAGGAGGTTAACGATTGGCTCTGGTCCACCTGTCGCTGTCATGGTAACCCTCAGTGGACAATTTTAATCTCTAAATTCTGACTTTAATAAATAAAACAAATGTGATGAAATACATATAATTAGTAGAGAAGGAAAGTTATATATTCTCTCGTAGTATATATATATATATATAATATATCTATGTCAATAAATAATCAATACAGAAGGACTGATAGATAGATAGATAGATAGATATCATCTAGTAAATCTCTATGTCAATGAATAATCAGATCTATGAGATCAGTTTATTTAAAGGTTTACTCTGACGTTCTAAGACCTTCCCGACATCAATCAATGAAGCTAAAGCTCCTCCAATCATGTCGACCTACCTGTCTGTCGACCTATGTATCATGAAGTTAATACAACAGGACATATTGTAAAGTACTATAAAGTAAAAGCTGAACTAAAATGTTTTCTTGTTGGCAGTCAAAGACATACGCTCTGCTGACCTCTGACCTCTCAAATAAAATGACACCGAAGAAGGGTTATTAGTAAGTAACATTCACTCATGATGGATCCTTTTAAGTGTCACTCGAAGTGTTTATCAGGTAACAACAATCATTTAAAGTCAAATATTTTATTATGTAAATTTCAAGTTTCTTTCGTTAGAACAGCCGGCAGCAGGAGGACGCTGTCCTGTGATTGGTCAAAATGGTTAAACTGGTCTTCCCTTGTGAGGTTCAGGTCTGTGGATCAGTTGGGTGAGGCAAAGAACCTCCACCCTGGTTCTGCTCGACCTCTGGACAGAGAAACAAGAGAGAATCTAAAAACCTGACCTGGGCTCATTAATATTATGAACCATTTCATGTGTTTTAAGCCACAACCTGTTTAGTTGTGTGATGAGATTGAAGCTAGAGGTGTAAATAAATCTAACAAAGCTGTTGGTAGTGGACTGAAAGTTGGGCCTGGTCCGTTGTGGTCTTACGTGCTGGTGGGAGCATTGCCCAGGTTCCTAATCCAGACGCCCAGAGTGTCTCTGCTGGGAGTTTTGTAGTAGTTGTTTAACTCTGGAGAAGTCAACGGCTCAAACAACCGACCGAAATCTAAACAAAAGAATAAAATAAAAACATTGGCTCTGAGGCAGAAGGCACACAGTGAAATGACTACAGAACTCTAAATCAAAGGAAATCATTTGTGAGCGTGGTGGGTGGATAATGTAGCGTACATGCAGAGTGATGTGTCAGAGCCGATCCGTGCATCTCTAATGTACGGTGACTTCATAATTATAACTTTCTATCTTTCTTACTGTTAATGTAGTGAAAGCTAAAGTAACTAAAAGTGCAATGATGAAACTTGTGAACAAAATGTAGCTCATTAGATCAATGACAAGACTATCTAGAGCAGTTCCATGCTGTATACAAATACACCCACCATGCGCATCATCCAGGCTCTGGGTTTTAGTGGCGGAGGGCGAGATCTCATCTGTCTGGACGGTGAGGACACGTCTCCAGTAGGCTTCAGGGACAGACAACAGGCGGCAAATAACCTGAGAAAAGAGCAACAGGCGTAATGAACCACTGAGACCAAAGATGGACAAGATTATTACACTTAAACAATGATCATGGTTGAGGTGAAAGGAGTCGCAAATCACTTGTGTGACTTTCTACGACAGCACTGAGCTGGTTCAAGTCCGATTTATCAGATCGATCCCAGTTTGTATTCAATGAAACCTAGAAGAACACCAATGTTAGTGACAAAGTTCCACAAGGTTCTGTCTTTGGACCAATTTTATTCACCTTATCTATGTTTCCTTTAGGCAATACTATCAGAAAACACTCATTGTTATGCAGATGATACTCAATTATATCTATCGATCAAACCAACCAGCTCACTAAACTTCAAGCATGTCTTAAGGACATAAAAACCTGGATGACCTGCAACTTCCTGATGTTAAACTCAGACAAAACTGAAGTTATTCTTCGAGAAATCAACTATCTACCGATAGTTTCCCCAGATGGCATTGCTCTGCATCCAGCAGCACCGTAAAGAATCTCTGTAATCTTTGATCAGGATTTGTCTTTTAATTCCCAGATAAAACCTTTTTTCACCTACGTAACATTTAATAAATCAGGCACATCCTGTCTCAAAGCAATGCAGAAAAATGAGTTCATGCATTTGTTACCTCTAGACTAGATTACTGTGATTCCTTATTAGCAGGCTGCTCTAATGAGTCTCTTAAATCTCTCCAGTTGATTCAGAATGCTGCAGCTCGTGTACTAACAAGAACTAAGAAAATAAATCATGTTACTCCTGTATGAGCTTCTCTGCACTGGCTCCCTGCGAAATCTAGAATACAATTTAAAACCCTTTTACTTACCTACACAGCCCGAACTGGTCTGACACCATCATATCTTAAGACGTTTATAGAACCATATTATCGCACTAGAGAACTGCACTCCCTAAATTTAGGGTTCCTAGAGTCTCAAAAAGTAGAACAGGAACCAGAACCTTCAGCTATCAAGCTCCTCTTTTGTGGAACCAGCTTCCAGTTTCAGTCCAGGGGGCAGAAACACTCGCCACATGTAAGAGGAGGCTTAAGACTTTCCTCTTTCATAACGCTTATGTTAGGGCTGGCTCAGGTCTATAGTTGGGGCTGGCTCAGGTC
This sequence comes from Lycodopsis pacificus, assembly GCA_028022725.1. Lineage (NCBI taxonomy): Eukaryota > Metazoa > Chordata > Actinopteri > Perciformes > Zoarcidae > Lycodopsis > Lycodopsis pacificus. The sequence goes on from CM051708.1 coordinate 20,882,765, forward strand.
TATAGTTGGGGCTGGCTCAGGTCTATAGTTGGGGCTGGCTCAGGTCTATAGTTGGGGCTGGCTCAGGTCTATAGTTGGGGCTGGCTCAGGTCTATAGTTGGGGCTGGCTCAGGTCTATAGTTGGGGCTGGCTCAGGTCTATAGTTGGGGCTGGCTCAGGTCTATAGTTGGGGCTGGCTCAGGCCCTAGATAAGCTGCTATAGGCCTAGACTGCTGGGGGACTTCCTAGGATACACTGAGCTCCTCTCCTCTTGTATGAATTAATGTCCCATTAATGCACATTACCAACTTTCATTAATATTAAATAAATAGATAATTGAGTATGTTGTAATTGTATTATGTTGTTCATTCGATTGGGAGAGGGTTCACTCTGTTGCTCTCCCAGAGGCTTCTTACATTTTTTTGTTTGGGGGGAGTTTTTCCTGTACCGACGTGAGGGTCCAAGGACAGAGGATGTCATGCTGTGTTCAGATTGTAAAGCCCTCTGAGGACAATTAGTAATTTGTGATTTTGAGCAGTACAAATAAAATTGAAGATTTATTAATTTCAGATAAAAAGAAACATGTTAGCAGTTTGTTCAGGTGAACAATTCTGTCCAAAAGTTATTGGATGTTTATCTGATGTAGAAACAGCCTCAATGGTAAAATCCAGTTCTTCTAATATACACATACTATGAATACGACAATTAGACAGAAGCAAACCTTTGGCTGAGTGTTTAAGTCTCTCAAGATCTTGGCTGGAGTCGGCTCAGACATCCCATATCCCACTATCGTTGGTCCAAACACCCGGGCCAAATTACTCTTGTTCATCTGACACGGAGGACTCATCATCACCCTATAGAATCATGAAGTGACCTATGACACGATAACCGGAGCCACTTTTCAACTTACAGGTGCATTTCAATGAATTAGAATAGCATCAAAAAGTTAATTTATTTCAGTAATTCAATTCAAAAAGTGAAACTCATATTATATAGATTCATTACACACAAGGTGGTTTATTTCTTTTAATTTTGATGATTATGGTTTACAGATAATGAAAACCCAAAATTCAGTATCTCAGAAAATAACATTACATAAGACCAATTAAAAAAAGGATTTTTAATACAGAAATGTTGCCCTACTGAAAATGATGTCCATGTACAGTATGCACTCAATACTTGGTCAGGGCTCCTTTTGCATGAATTACTGCATCAATTCATGCGGCGCGGCATGGAGGCCATCAGCCTGTGGCCCTGCTGAGGTGTTGTGGAAGCCCAGGTTGCTTTGATAGGGCCATAGACTCTCTCTGGGGTTTAGGGCCAGAGACTCTCTCTGGGGTTTAGGGCCATAGACTCTCTCTGGGGTTTAGGGCCGGCCAGTTTGCTGGCCAATCAAGCACAGTGATCATTAAACCAGGTATTGGTACTTTTGGCAGTGTGGGCAGGTGCCAAGTCCTGCTGGAAAATGAAATCAGCATCTCCATAAAGCTTGTCAGCAGAGGGAAGCATGAAGTGCTCTAAAGTTCCTGGTAGACGGCTGCACTGACTTTGGACTTGATAAAACAGTGGACCAACACCAGCAGATGACATGGCTCCCCAAATCATCACTGACTGTGGAAACTTCACACTGGACCTCAAGCAACTTGGATTGTGTGCCTCTCCACTCTGCCTCCAGACCTTGATTTCCAAATTAAATGCAAAATTTACTTTCATCTGAAAAGACGTTGGACCACTGAGCAACAGTCTCTTTTCTCCTTGGCCCAGGTAACTTGGCCCAGGTAAGACGCTTCTGACGTTGTCTCTGGTTCAGGAGTGGCTTGACACAAGGAATGCGACAGTTGTAGCCCGAGTCCCAGATCCGTCTGTGTGTGGTGGCTCTTGAAGCACGGACTCCAGCCACAGTCCACTACTTGTGAATCTTCCCCAAATTCTTGAATGACCTAAACCCCAAAGAGTCTATGGACCTAAACCCCAGAGAGAGAGTCTATGGACCTAAACCCCAGAGAGAGTCTATGGACCTAAACCCCAAAGAGAGTCCATGGACCTAAACCCCAAAGAGAGTCTATGGACCTAAACCCCAGAGAGAGTCTATGGACCTAAACCCCAGAGAGAGAGTCTATGGACCTAAACCCCAGAGAGAGAGGCTATGGACCTAAACCCCAGAGAGAGAGGCTATGGACCTAAACCCCAGAGAGAGGCTATGGACCTAAACCCCAGAGAGAGAGGCTATGGACCTAAACCCCAGAGAGAGGCTATGGACCTAAACCCCAGAGAGAGAGGCTATGGACCTAAACCCCAGAGAGAGGCTATGGGGTATTGTCAAGAGGAAGATGAGACATCAGACCCAACAATGCAGACGAGCTGAAGGCCGATATCAAAGCAACCTGGGCTTCCATAACACCTCAGCAGGGCCACAGTCTCATCACCTCCATGCCACGCTGCATTGATGCAGTAATTCATGCAAAAAGATCCCCGACCAAGTATTGAGTGCATACTGTACATGCTTTTCAGTAGGCCAACATTTCTGCATTAAAAATCCTTTTTTAAATTGGTCTTACATAATATTCTAATTTTCTGAGGTACTGAATTTGGGGTTCTCATTAGCTGTAAACCATAATCATCAAAATTAACATAATAAACGCTTGAAATATATCACCGCGTGTGATGACTATATAATACGAGTTTCACATTTTGAATTGAATTACTGAACTAAATTAACCTTTCGATGATATTCCAATTCATTGAGATGCACCTGTATGTGCTGCTGAAATTACATAAATCAAGAATGTGTAACTTAAGATAAAATCTGTTATCAGAAAAGAACTGAAAGCTCTTACTTCTGCAAGTGAAGCATGAGAAATGCCAGAGTGTCTCTGTTGACCTTCGGCAGCTCTGCAATGGCCCGATACATGATGGCAGTGCAGTTGTCTTCATCTGTCAGCTCTAAAACAGACACACAGTGATGGTTAGATGATCCCAGACAACACATTTTATTTATATAGCGCTTTAAAAAAGGCACTCAGACACTTTACATGTTAAAAAACAGAAACAATAGAAGCATTTATAATAACAAAATCTACGACATAACTAAGAAAAAAAAAATAAATGAATAAAAATAAAATAAAACAAACACGAAAAGAAAGAAAGAAGACATACATGACTGACTTTAGAGATTAAAAGCAGATTTGAACAGGTGGGTTTTAAGTGCAGTTTTGAAAGTGGCGAGTGATGAAGAATGTCTGAGGTGTTGGGGCAGGGAGTTCCAGAGGGAGGGGCAGCAACGGAGAAGGCCCTGTCCCCCCAGGCCCGATGCTTGGACAGAGTGTGTGTGTGGGGGGGGGGGGGTTAAGGAGGTTGGCGTCGGCAGATCTGAGGTTGAGAGTGTGACGTACAGGAGGTCTGAAAGGTATGAAGGGGCGAGGTTGTGGAGGGCTAAGGTCTAATGAAGAGTTCTGATGAGACATGTTCTAACAGATTTACTCCATCTACACTGAAGATTTATCTATATCGAGATTAAGGATGTGTGGTTGTCATGCCGTTGATCAATGATGATAAATTCTGATGACCGTGAGCAGCTTCAGCCTTCATACCTGAAGCCTCCATGAAGGTCTTGTGCAGTCTGAAGGGGATAAGAGGCTCCTCCAGTTTCCTCAGAAAGTCTTTTAGCAGACCACACAGCACGTGGACGTCATGAACCTTACCGAGCATGAGCGGAGTTTTCCCCTGGAGGAATCGATCCCTGAGCTCCTTCACCAGACGCTCCCCTCCAGGAATTCGGTAGAGTCCTATCTGCAGACGGCAGGACATCAACAGCTAAAACATGAACCAGACTGAACAAAGCATGTTTGAAAAGAGACCGAGGACGAGTTCACCTCCTCCAGGCCCCTCCTCTCTATCTCAGTCACACACTCCACAACCAGAAGAGGCACTCTGGGGCTGATCACTGGAGCAAAATCCTCCAACGATTTCTGAAGACAAAACATTAAAGAAGCCACAACGACATCATGAGTTTCTGAGAACGTGCCGCTGCATTTCATTTATTGTGAAAATAGAGGAAATAACAAAAAAATTGTATGCTGATAGATGGCGACACCAACATACTGTCCAGTTTGTAAACCAATATGAGGCCAGACAAAGTCAAAGCCATCAGGAGACCAGGATCTTGCAGAAGATCAGTGGATTTACGGTTTATTCCAAATGGACATCAGAGATGATTAATATTACACTTCCTGATGGTTATTTTATTTCAAAAGCACTCTTCAAGCTTCAGCACAAACTGCTTTCCAAATAAAAATCCATGTTAGCCCCCCGTATGACAAAAAGGAGAGCAGCACTGAGGCCGAAAAGGAACAGATGGATGAGTTCATATAAAGTGAGTAAAATGTGGAGAATAAGCTCGTATAAAAAGGTAATAACCAAATAAGATGCAAATATCACCAATTCTCATAAAACAGAATGCCAGTTAAAGAACAAACTCTTGAATGACAATGCAGTTAAAATGTATAAAATAAACATGTAAATAGTCATAAAGAGGACATAGCAATGTTTTTCTTTTCCATTATCGTATCCATTGCTAAGTGTAGGTCGCCAGTAGAGATGCTGAACTTAGTCCAGTAAAAGGTGACTCCACATGTTGGGCTCTATGGTGTCCAAGGCAACACTTAGTCCAGCAGCACGAGGACTGATCAGAGTCTGCAGCCAGTAAAGACACCTTTCTGTACTATGGCGCTTTCAAAACTCCTTTGGAATGTTTCAAAGATCCTTTTGTTCCTTAGTGCCCTAAAAGTTTTATCAAAACTACCCCCTCTAATAATGTTTTGTAGGAATCGGCCCATAGTTTTGTATGTGAGCCGGATCCAGTGTGGGCCCTCTCAGAAGCTCACACATCCAGAAGGGATGGAATCGTTTATAACTGAGCAGATGGTCACATGTGTCAGTGTGGAGAAGGTCCTGAAGAGATGTGGGAATAAAACTATTCAATAATTATAGTTCAGGGCCGGAGGAGTCCTCAGATGTTTCAGGAGTTCCATTTGCTCTAATGCTGCTGGTTCGTCGAGGAGGTAACCTTTCAGTCTGCTGGAGAGAAGGCGTAGCGGCCGTTTGTGAGAGATTGACGAAATGGTTGATGCTATTAAATAACGTGTGAGGTTTCAGCTGAAGAGCAGATCCCAACTGAAAATAATTGACAGCCTACTTCACTTTATTAGAATGTTGTATTAAATCGTTGGAGTTCTAGTGCACCTGTGACTCACTGTCTCTCTGCAGTCTTTGAGAGTCTGCCATCTTGGCTTATCCAGGGCTGCTCTTATTGTCCAGTGTGTATCGGCAGATTTTATGAAAATAATTGGTGAGTTCCTTTGTATCGGAACAATATGTGAGATTGTCAAAAGCCTCATTAAAAAAAGGGAAGGAATGACCTCTCTGTGTGCTCCTCAATGAGGAGCTCAGTGAAGTCTTCACTCCCCACCTCCTCCTCGAATATTCCTTATCTTCAGTTTTCACCATGAAGTCAAAACATGATCATCGCTGTCCCGTCTCCGGTTCTAGAGCATCTGGTCCGAAACATGATCATCACTGTCCCGTCTCCGGTTCTAGAGCATCTGGTCCGAAACATGATCATCACTGTCCCGTCTCTGGTTCTAGAGCATCTGGTCCGAAACATGATCATCACTGTCCCGTCTCCGGTTCTAGAGCATCTGGTCCGAAACATGATCATCACTGTCCCGTCTCCGGTTCTAGAGCATCTGGTCCGAAACATGATCATCACTGCCCCGTCTCCGGTTCCAGAGCATCTGGTCCGAAACATGATCATCACTGCCCCGTCTCCGGTTCTAGAGCATCTGGTCCGAAACACGATCATCACTGTCCCGTCTCCGGTTCTAGAGCATCTGGTCCGAAACACGATCATCACTGTCCCGTCTCCGGTTCTAGAGCATCTGGTCCGAAACATGATCATCACTGCCCAGTCTCTGGTTCTAGAGCATCTGGTCCGAAACATGATCATCACTGCCCAGTCTCTGGTTCTAGAGCATCTGTTGAAAGTTCGCTATATTGTCAATTCCACAATATGTACCGAACATACAGAGGATTTGAAAAGACGTTTCTCTCCAGACCCACATATAACGTGAATACAGTGCAATAGATAAAACATTTAGACAACATATATATAATAAGAAAAAAAACTATCACTGTATTTAGCAGCAGTCTGACATATTGTATTTAGCAGCAATCAGACATAGAGAGTTCAGCTTCCTAACAGCCTGGTGGACGAAGCTGTTTGAGAGTCTGGTGGTGCGAGCACGGAGGTTCCGGTATCTTCTCCAAGAGGGCAAGAGACTGAGGGGTGGCTGGAGGCTCGCACAATCATGGTCACTTTGCGGGTGACGTATATGTCCTGCAGGGAGGGGAGTGATGCACCAATGACCCTTCCAGCTGTGTTCACTATGCGCTGCAGGGCTTTCCTGTTGTAGTCAGTGCAGCTTCCGCCCCACACAGTGATGCAGTTGGTCAGGATGCTCTCCATGGTGCCTCGGTAAAAGGTGCACATGACGGGTGGTGGTGTTCTTGCTTTCTTCAGTTTGTGGAGAGAGTAGAGGCGCCTCTGGGCTTTCTTTGCCAGTGATGTGTTGGCTGTCCACGAGAGGTCCTCACTGACCCCCCCAGGACATGGTGCTGCTCACTCTCTATATCAGCACCATTGATTGTCAGTGGTGGTGTTGAGTGTGGCCTCTCCGGAAGTCAACAACAATCTTCTTGGTGTGTGTGTGTGTCAGAAGGAGGTTGTTGTCTCTGCACCACGTGGTCAGAAGGCTGACCTCCTTCCTGTAGTGGGTCTCATCGTCGTTGGTGACGAGACCCACCAGAGTTGTCGTCTGTGAACTTGACCATGTGATTGGTGCTGTAGGTTGTGGTGCAGTCGTGTGTCAGCAAGGTGAAGAGCAGTGGCCTGAGCACACAGCCTTGAGGGCCTGTGCTCCATGTGATGCTGCTCGAGGTGTTTTTGCCGACACGTACTGCTTTTGGCCTCTCGCTGAGGAAGTCCAGCAGCCAGTTACACAGCGAGGTGCTGAGCCCCAGCTGCTCAAGTTTGCAGATGAGTTATTGGTTAGTGGATTTAATGTGTGACATGACTAGCCGTTCAAAGCACTTCATGATTATGGGGGCAGTGCCACCGGACGGTAGTCATTAAAGCAGGACGGAGTGGGTTTCTTTGGCACAGGTGTGATGATGGTGGCCTTTAAGCATGATGGAACAACAGCTTGTCTCAGAGAAGTATTAAAGACATCCGTGAAGACATCCTTAAGCTCCTCTGTGCAGTCCTTCAACACACGACCAGGGATGTTGTCTGGACCTGCTGCCTTGCGGGTGTTGATGGTGGAGAGTGTCCTCTTCACGCTGGCAGCAGACAGGCACAGAGCCTGGTCGTGGGGAGGGGGCGGAGTCTTGTGTGGACGCGTGGGGAGGGGGCGGAGTCTTGTGTTTCAAACCGTGCAAAGAAGCTGTTGAGGTTGTTTAGCAGAGAGATGTTGCTGTCGCGGATCTGTGGCACGGGTTTGTAGTCCGTAAGGGTCTGAATGGCCTGCCACAGGCTCCGTGTATCTCTGCTGTCTTTAGAGTGACAGGTTATCTTATTCGAGTATTCCTGTTTTGCTTTCCTGATGCCGTGGGACAGGTCGGCTCTCGCTCTTCTCAGGCCAGTTTCATCCCCGGCTCTGAGCGTTGTTTCTGGCCCTCAGCAGCCGATGCACTTCCCCTGTCAGCCATGGCTTCTGGTTAGCCCGAGTGATGATGGTTTTTATGTGGGTCACATCATCAATGCACTTACTGATGTAAGAAGTTAGTGTCTGTGCACTCCTCAATGTCTGTGTATTGTTGTATGAGGCTGCCTATTTCAACATTCACCAGTCTGTTGTGTCAAAGCAGTCTTTGAGAGCAGAGGAGGCCCTTCTGGCCACACCCGTACCTGCTTCAGAACCGGTCTGGAGACTTTCCCTCTTGGTCTGTATGCCGGCATTAGCAGGACGGTGATGTGGTCAGAGAGTCCTATGTGGGGTAGGGGTGAGGCCTCGTACGCTCCTTTGTAAGTCGTGTCGACCAGATCCAGAACGTTTTCCCCTCTTGTTGGGAAATCAACATGCTGATGTAGTTTGGGAAGGACAGTCTGGAGGTTAGCATGGTTGAGATCTCCAGCGAGGATGGTGAAGCCGTCTGGGTGAGCTGTCTGTTGTTCACTGATGGCCTGATGCAGTTCACAAAGTGCTGCACTTCTGTCACTGTTGTTGGGGGTGGGAGGGATGTAAACAACGACGAGCAGAATCGCTGTAAATACCCTCGGCAGACAGAAAGGACGGCACCTTATGATCATAAACTCCGCCAGTGGTGAGCAGTGTTTACATACCACAACAGCGTCCCGACACCATGCGCCACGGATGTAAACTCATACCCGCCGCCGCGAGTCTTTCCTCCTGTAACAGGGCTCTGTCGGCTCAGCAGCATTCGAGCTGCTCCAGTTGCACAGCGGAGTCGGGGATGTTGTCATTCAGCGATGTTTCCGTGAAAAGAAGCACGCAGCAGTTCCTCACATCTCGCTGCGGCGTCCTCAGCAGACGTAAGTGATCCATTTTATTGTCCAAGGATCGCACATTAGCCATGATAATGGATGGTATGGCTGGGCGAGTTGGATTAGCCCAGGGATCACCAACCTTTTTGAACCCGAGAGCTTCTTCAAGGGTACTGAGCAGTACGAAGGGCTACTTGTTTGATACAAACTTCCTGAATAACAAAATTGCACAGATCACCTTTTAATAATCATAATATATGTGGAGACTGTCTGATCACATGTCAATGTTAATTATTCCTCACAATACTGATTAACAATGATTGTGTATATTGTTCAAAATCGCACCAGTTATATTTTTGTAAAAATGATCACTTCTAAATTGTTTTAGGTAATCATGAATTGTCATATATTCACATCATGACTCGTTTGTACGAACCACTTCCTTCGTAACACGTTTGAACAAATCATGAACTCTGTCCCATGTTTATACAAATGATCAGTTATGTAAGATAAAAAAAATCAACTCTTTCACATGTTTAAATGAATCCTATTACATTAGTACTAATCACCACATTTTGGGAAATCTGGGTCAACTTTGCATTGCGCAATGAAGCCTGCATGCCGGCCTGTAGTCTGAAGTCACCAGCTTTTTTTTTGGTACCTTTTTATCCAACGAGTAAAAAGTCTTGTCTATAGCCGGGGGGGGGGGGGGGGGGGGATCCAGCCCTCCGAGGCAGCGAGCGTCTTTGGGCGCCTGCGTTCAAACCTCTAGTCTGGCCTTTTCCATCGTACTGCGTTGCCTCGCCTCTACCCCGCCACCCACGAGTTGTTGCCCCGCGGCCTGTTCCGAGGACTGACGGACCTGACGACGGTGTGCGATCGCGGCGCGTCCGGTGCCAACGGGAAGCGCCCGCCATTCGGAACCTGAAAACCTAGTGCGGTGCAGCGGCCTCTTCCTTTTAAAATCTACATGAATGCAAAAAGAACAGAAACTACAATTTTTAGACGGAGATCCATGGGGACCTCGTGCTATTTTTAGAACATGCCTTGCGGGCGACTCGCATGGTGCCCGCGGGGACCGTGTTGGCTACCTCTGGATTAGCTGCTAGCCTAGCTCGGATACCCCCGTGCTTGCTCCCACTCCGCTTGCGGCGCCTCCTTTCCGGGGGAGGAGTAGCAGTGGAGTTCGGTGTGGTCGCAGGCCGGCGGAGTAATCCGAGCTCCGTGATAGTTTCTGCTTGTGCAGTGTCCAGAGTGTTGTGTAGCTTGGTCCTGCCGATGATTAACAGAACCTAGCGACTGTACTTGCGTTCCGACGTAGACAGACGAGATGAAGACGGACAACTTTCGTACAAACATTTAGTAACAGCACAAAACATCACATGGTCGGGACAGCGAGGGGGTCGCTGCGTCTACACGCGCCGCCATCTTTTTTGCTTTGAATGATGTTCCTTCTCAATTTGCTAGAATTTCTAGGTCTGAAACATGCAACATGTCCGAAACAGCCTTAAATGACTCGGAGCTACCTGTTGAGCTGAACCTCCTGTCGTGGTTGTGGCCGAGCAGCTGGTGCTCAGTTTCAGTTTGCACTCTGGATGAGCGACTGCGCGGCAGTTTCTGCACTTCACCGCCATCTTCCCAAAGCGCATCCTCTTCCCGCACGGTAAGCACACTTCCGGCCGGATCACCTGGAGACAGGCAGATAAACGGACTGGAGGTTGAAGTCGGCCAGGAATTAAGAGTCAAGCCGTCTGACCAGCTGTAACCTTGGCAACCCTAACCCATGTCAATTACCTTCGTAAACATTACTATTCCTAACCAGTCCCTTTATAAACATTCCTGATTCATGCTTTCAATAGTCACTTCTTAATCACAGATGAACACTGTGGAATTAGCAGACATTCATACAGTTTTAGTAAGGAAAACATGCGTCTCGGTTTTCTCAGCTCTGCAGGTGGATGATACTCTGACGGCAGCACTCCTCTCCATCTTTGATTGAATTTCAGGCTCCAGAGCCGTCTCCTCACAGGGAAGCCACACGGAGGTTTGGTCTGATGAACAAACACATCATCACAGAAGATGAGGAATCTCTTCAAAGGGTTTGTGATCATCTAATTCAGTTACTCGCTGAGCTTTAATCAGCAGCAAATACAGTATTTATATGATAAGGTAGCAAATACTAATTATTCATAAAATACTCGACAGCATTCATGACAGAAGGCAGTACAGGTTTCAAACTGGGACCTACTTTGAGACGATGAAGGTCGACTGTAGTATAAACATGAAACCTTATGTATATTTGGGCTTTTATGAAAGTACCAATATTGCTGCTGAATTAAAGGAAACTTGAGTAGTGACATTATTTGGACTGCTATTGCAGCATCTCATGCTCGGTAACATTTAGTGCACATGGACAGAACAAGGCGAAAATAAAAGAAGCAGAAACCAAGAGGAAGAGGCTGCAGAGACGAGATATAAAAAGACCGCGATCTTCACCCCAAACACCGAGCACCAAGAGTCAGTGTGTTAAAATCACCTCCTCCCACTGAGCCGTCACACTCCTGGGTACAGGCCTGGTTTTCGGGGGTTTCTTGTGCGATTCCCATCACCATGGCAATCTGACCTCCAGTCTCAGGGGTCCTCAGCAGCTCCTTCACCAACGTGTTGACCCCCTGAGTTACACAAAGTCAACTTTAGTCTTCCACTGCTCCAAGTTAAAACAGAAAGCAGGACGAGTTGTTTCAGTCTAAACAGGAAGGAACCATGTCTCTGTTAATACTTTGCATTCTGGGATGTGGAGTTAGAAAACAAGGCCGAGTCCCAGTGTCCCCACCCCCCCCCCGCGCCGAGACCTGAAGCCTCAAGGACTCACTGAGGTCACCTGGTGGTTAGGGTCAGGGTTGTGTGTGACAGACGTTAGGGCTTTAAGTGGTGTAAATATGGATGGGACATATCACGTTACCATGACAACGATAAACTCGGGAGTATTTATTCCCATCAAATAGTTGAATAAATAAATAAATATCCTCTGATGTCATGTTTCAATGTTCCATCTTTAACCCTTAATGTTTCCGAGTACATATTAATATGACAGGCTGAACACACGCGAGCTGTCCTTTGTTTACATCTCCATGCGTCCACTGGTTACCCTGTGTTTAACGTCACATTGCAATGATTTGTGGGTAATTCCCTTAGGCAAAGTATGCATCTAATGCTAACTTCAGGAAAAGGTTCATACAGGGCTCAAGATGTCTGCCAGAGACTCAAACACTCGACGATTTCTTAGTGAGAACTAAAACCTCACGGCCTCAAAGTGTGAGAGTCCGTGAGGGTGGAGATTGGAAGTCTTTAATTGGTCCTGAGCTTCAAACTGACGCTCTACATCCCCCTCTAGCATCAGTGAGGACGTATTACTAGAAGCTCGTTACATTAATTAACACGCGTGACTAGCAGGTGACAAAAGAGTGACGTGAACAAATGTCAACGTTTACTTTTCTAGAGACAGGAACAGAGTCTCCTGGCTGAAAGTCCAGTGTTTGACCCCTCTTCTGGACTATCTCACTTTACAGGACATCAGCTGTGCTGAGAGGTTGCTATAGACGTGGGGGGGGGGACATTGAGGTGTTTCTCATTCAATCTTTGGTTTATAAAATGTGAAACATGCTCGTCACAAGTAAAACTTGACATATGAAACATAATTCAAAGGCAAGCAGCAATATTCCAGCAGCTGATGCCTCCCATAAGACAAGTAAGGGGCCCAGAGACATGGTAGACCCAGAACAGGCTGGAGAGATTTTAGATCTGGTTCCCTCAGGACAAACTGGAAGACGTTGCTTTGGCTGGATGGAAGCTGACACAAGTCAGACATGGAATCATTTTCCAAGCAGGAACTTTAATAAAGCATTTTGAAATGCGCGTTTGATCTAGAGGTCCCTTTGATGTCCTGCATTTACATAAATGCGTCACCAAGCCAATAAGAAACAAGGCTTCAGAGGGAAACCTCGTGGTTTTTAATGCTCTGCATCATCCGTTAAAGGATCGAAGAACCTCTAACGCCACGTTTCCATAGAGCGGCTCACCTCTATAGGTTTCATCTCCAGCAGCTCTGCAGAAAGATTCCCGCTTCTTCCTCGCTTCCCAACTGGAGCGCCGACAGGCAGTCCCATCGAGGAGCGCTGTAGAGAACCAATAAAACGTCAGAACAGAGAACCAATAAAACGTCAGAACAGAGAAGAGCTGCAGAGGACCAACAGAACGTCAAGCTCAAGGATCGTAGTGGACCACTTACCCTCCTCTCCCTGGCTCGAGATTTCAAAGGTTTAATGGAAGTCGTGTCCAGATCCTGAAACAAAAGACACAAACTGATGTCAGGCTGCTTCTTTAATGCAGAACATGGATTTTAATGTTTTACAATTTTCTATAACTTCAACTTAATCACGTTTTGACAGGAAAGAAAACCCATGAAAGACTTTATAGTAAATCATGTTTTAGCACTTTACCTTGACATAAAGATGGAACATAAATAAACTTTACTTCCTATTTCAAGTGTCTTCATTTGAATATAAATGAGGAAATCAATAGACGGCTGGAAGGAAAGAAATCTACGTAAAAACCGATGGGTGATATGAAAAATGAAGACTCCAGGACTTGATACTTTAGCTGTTAAGATTCAGACGGACTGGTCCTTTAATATGTTATTTTATTGATTTTACCACGTCATCATCGGTCCGATCGTAGCTGATGTCAGAGTGGGACAGGAACGAAGACTCGTCTATCACACACAACCTGAATGAACAAAAGAAAGAGTTGTCCTGAACCAACTCCTGGAACCTTTTAAAAACCTCTGACATGACCCAGATAAAACCTTCTGAAAAGATTCACTGAAGCTCTCAGGAAGTCCGTACAGACTCTCGATGAGGACTTTTCTGAGATACAAGAATACAGCTATAGCAGCTGGCACCAGTGATGGAGGCTTACGGGGAGCTGAGGACCTTAGTAGACACCTCATCAGCTTCACCTAGGAGATTACATTATACACTTATTCATTTAGTCTAAAACCACAAAGATCATCATCAGGCTGGACCGTCAGAGCAGCTCACTTCATATCAGTAAGAGTGAAAGAGATCTTTAGCTGAAGGAGGTTTAGATCTGGCCTGATCCACACCTTTAAACAGTAAGAAACACCAAAACAGTGAGTGAAGAGGGGCCGAGGATGAGGAGGATGAGGAGGGAGCAGAACTGGTGACTGTGAACAAACTGAGCTGCTTGAGGAGCGTTTCCTCTTCGTCTACCGTTTGCTGCGTCGGTGCAGAGTCACGTTTCCTCCTTTGTGTTCAAACGTGGCCAGAAGAGATTTCTGCTCGGAGTTCAAACAGGCGCTGGATTTACTGTCGTGGAGCAGGATGTCACACATGAGCTGCATCTGCCTTTGCTACCAATCAGGAGGAGAAGAGAGAGAAGGAGTTGTCAGCGCCTCCTGCAGGCCGCACACTTCATTACAAAGTAGTCCTGATGCTGAAAGCTGGTCCTCCCATGAGAGGTTGGACCAACACGTGGAACATTGAGCGGTTCTTCAGCAGCAGGACTCACCAGGTAATGATAGTCTGCTTCCATCTTGTAGCGTTTCCTCATCTCCACGTCCAGCTGGTTTCGAGCGTGTTTCAGTTTGACCTCCAGAGCAGCTTTGGACACGTCCGACTTCACCAGCAGCTCTTTGTATTTCTTCTGCTCCAGCTCGGCGTGCAGCCATTGCTTCCTCACCTTCTCCAGGTTTTTCACCATTTGCAGTAACTCTGAAAGAAGGCGGGAAATATCTCAAACATCATCGTCAAACAGAGAGCAGAAGGTTTGTAGTAAAGAGAAATGAGGGAGACGTCTGGAGGGTCAGTGTTAAGCTGGTCTTCAGCTCCAGGTTGTCCAGCTTTTCCTCATTTCATCACTTGTATCTCCACAGCGACTAATCCCATCAAAGAGGCATTATGCCAGGACTAATAAAACGAGGACGACCTCCGGTCTCAGAGTCCTAAAATAACTTTATTCTGGACGGAGATGAATGTTCAGAACTTCCTCAGCTTCTCTGTTTGACATTGAATAAACTGTTACTGAGTCAGTGTTGTCTCACCGCGCTCAGTGCTCATGCTGGTTTCCTCCATGGTGATCCTCTGGAGACAAAGAGCCAACACCTCCTCCACCATGTGCCGAGAGTCCTCCATTACTCGCCACTCTGACTCCCCCCACGCCTCAAACTGCAACAGGAAATGACACGTCTGCTACTTCCTGTCCACAGAGTTAAACGAAAGATCTCTTATTTCACAAAGAACGTCATTAAATACCATGACCCAGTACGGACAAATTATTAATAACCAACATCAATACTAAGACGAGTTTTAGCACTTCTGTTCAACTTCACACTTTTTAAAACCCCTCTCTGTGCTATATATATATATATATATATATATATATATATATATATATATATATATATATATATATATATATATACATACATACATACATACATACATATACATATACATATACACATATACACATATACACATATACACATATATATATATACACACATATATATATATATATATACACATATATATACACATATATATACATATATATATATTTCTCGGCAGAAGTTCAGCGGTGCAGATTGAAAGTGTCGTTTATCCGATTAAAGCGTTTCACTAAAGATCCAGACACAGCTGAGCGGATCAGTGGCTGGATCAAGAGCTTCTACTCACCGCAGGTCGAACCTCAAGCTGACAACTCGTCAGCTGCTTCACTGATTTAACGTGTGTCAGCGACCACGTGACCTCACCTGGTCTTCCTATTGGTGGTGATGTCATCGGTGCAGCTGCCTCATCATTGGTCTTTTAAATAAATATATAATACAAAGAATACGAATACAAATGTAACAAAAAATGGATTAATACTGTTTGTATTTATTTGTATTTGTATCTTTGTGTTGGTAGGGTCACCTCGGACTCTCATATGAAAGTACACACATATACACTAACGTACTTTACGTGTTCTACTTTTACAATGTACAGTAACTTTGAACAGTCCCACATCTTCTGTTCAGACTTTAGATATACATTTTATTAGAACTCCACATCCTGTATGATCTGAGTACAGATATTATGGTATGACAAAAACATGGTTGGGTTTATGAGTGAAATATCTCAGAACATCTGCTAAACGTTTTGTACATTCATGATTCCCAAAGTCTCTTATTGACTTCAATGATGCTGACTTTGCTGCAGCTCCACCATGAGGTCTATTTTTTAATATTTGAATGTGGTTCATTTAGATCCTTCAGGATGAATTATAAATACTCTGGTGATCCTCACACTTTTCATCAAGCAGCATCATCCGGTCAGTATGTTATCATGATAAACACTTAGCAACATGCTAACACGCTAACCTCAGATGGTGAACATTAAACCTGTAAATCAGTGATGTAGAAAAACTGACATCTCACTCTGCTGGGTTTCTCTTCAGTTTATTCATGCAGCTCTCGTATCTTGAAGTAGTTTTATTTTCTCCACAGGAACAACAACAACAACAACAGATGCACCGTCGCCACATCTTCTTGACTTACAAACTGCCATGTTGTCTTCAGTGCATCTGTGCGGACAAACAACCGGCTGCTACAGAAACAGTTCAGTCTGCAGGTACACAGACGCCATGTTGGATCTGAGTCTGCACTACAGTGTTTAATAAGGACACCATGTTGGATCTGAGTCTGTACTACAGTGTTTAATGAGGACGCTGTGTTGGATCTGAGTCTGCACTACAGTGTTTGATAAGGACACCATGTTGGATCCAACAATATGTTACTATAGCAACAACTTGGCACCAACATGGCTGACGTGGGCTGCACTGTGGCTGAACTGTGTGTGAGCCCCACCAATCACTGATGCTAACACTTCCAGGATAGAAAAACTGTAAAAAATACAAAATCATCATGGTATCAAATGACGGCTTTACAATTTAAATGCACTGTTAAAAAGGACATCAGAGGTCATACAGTGAAAAGGGGGAGGGTGTCTGCAGCTGTGACATCACAGGCTGCCCTCATACTGAGTCAGACCATGGGTGGATTTACAGATGTGGTTTCGTCAAGTCAGAAACCTCCATCATACAAAGCAAGTTTATGGATTGGTAATTTGAGAATATGGATTGGTAAACCTAGCGTGTAGATTGGTTAACAGAGTTTATGGATTGATAATGTAGTTTACGGATTGGTAAACCGTGTTTATGGAGTGATACACTGATAGCAGGGATTGTTTGCAAGCTACCGGTCACTGTGCTTTAAACTAAAAGGTCAGTTTAAAGATCAGAATATTTGGGTCATGCTTAAGACTTTAAAACAGGTGTGGCTGCCGTCAATTTTTGTGGCAGGGCTGAGGTTGTTGAAGGTACTCGGTTGCTCAGTTTATCAATATGTGTGGGCGGGGCCAACAGGAGAAAGCAGAGGACAGCATTTTGGAGTCCAGTTCTTAAAGGACGTCGCTGGTCAGAGCAGCTGTTTGTTTTTTGGGGGATGTTAGTCTGTTTTAGATATTTGTGGGTGGCAGAGTAATTTAGTTTACATCCTGTCGGGGGCGTAGTATTGAAGGGATTGCTACTTGAAGGCTACTACTGGATTTATTAGCACCACTTATTGTCAGTTGATGTTTGGATGTTGACTAAAAGTCTAAAAGTAATTAGCTTCATCAGTAACTAGAATGTACTTAATCAGTCAATTAAAAGTACAAACATAATGAGTTGGTCCAGACTGGACTATCCCTGCATTCCAGCTCAATCAGTCCAGAATAAAACGGGCCAGTCCTCATCAGGACTGAAAATATAAATCTACCACAGACTGAATTCATAACAGACCAATACAGATTCATATTATTATATTATTTACGGAAAGAATGGAAGACATTTGTTGATGAAGCCGGCTGATAATAAAAAAACATCTGAGAACAAGTCACACAGTTATAAGAAAGAAAGCTCTACTGGAGGTACTTTAATATCCAATATGTTGTCTTCAGATGTCTGATGATGAAGTCATGTGATCGCGTCTGTACTGTTAATGAAGGAGCACGAAAGGGATCATACTACTACTACTACTACTACTACTACTACCGCTAGTGTCTTTATCAGACAGCACTGAGAGACAAAGAGAACACGATGAAGTTTTAGGACAGATGAGATGGAATGATGTTGAGCACACATGTGTGAGGCTAAAACCAGTTAAAGTACCATTGCTGTAGGATTTACCACTAGATGTTGGGTTGTAGTACCATCATTGTAATATTAATTAATACTTCTGTTGAAGTACAGTAAGTGTAGGATTTAGTAAATAGTTGTATTGTTTTGTGGTGTTTGTAGTGCAGTAACATTGTTATGGGAGTTAGTACTAGTTATGGTTTGTAGTCCCACGTTTGTAACATCAAGTACTAGTTGTACAGTAGTTGTAGGATTTGTAACATTGAAGTAGTATTTGTAGAGTCGTAGTACCATTGTTGTAGGATTTAGCGCTAGTTGTACAGTTTGTGTTTACTACTAGCTGTAAGGTAAATGGTTTAGTGTTGTTTGAAGTACTATTGTTATTGGGTTTTCTACTAGTTGTGTAGTTATTGTAGGACTTAATAGTATTTACAGTGTTGTAGTACCACTAGGCATTGTGCAATTTGAAATACCATTATTTCAGGCTTTAGTATTAGTTTTAGGTTGTAAAGCTGAAGCACTTAAGTGCTGGCTGGTGGAAGTACTTTTTGTAGTGTTGTGTTATCATCACTGTAACATTCAGTACTAGTTAAAGTAAAAGATATTGTAGGGTTTGGTACTTGCAGGATTGTTGTACTTGTATGGTTGCCGTACCATTGTTTTGTAGGGCAGGATAAGCAGGGTGTAGTATTTTTAGAGTTTTACTACCGTTTACTACTAGGGATTGGTACTGAGTTGAATTAGTTGAAGTACCTTTGTCTCAGAATTTAGCATTAGTTGGATGGTTGTCGAAGTTGAAATATCTAGTACTAGTTTTCGGGTATATATAACTAATTGTTGAGTTGTAGGGTTAAGTACTAATCAATGTACCATTATTGTAGGATTTAGTATTGCTAGTTACTGTTACTGTTTAGTACTGATTTTAAACTATTCAATACCAGCTGTTGGGTTCAGTAGTTGAAATACTATTGTTATAGGGTGTAGTACTAGTTGTAAGGTTGTTGTAGGGCTTAGTACTAGCTCAAGTTCTACTGTTATAGGATCTCTAAGTGTTCCGCTGTATCCAGTAGTGAAGGAAAAACTGCAGTGTTTTGTTGGATGAACTCAACGTGACAGCTTGTTTCTACTTGTTTTAAGATAAGGATGTAATGTTGGATCGACCACCAGGCGGCGCCACAATCTTCTGAGCAGAGCGACGAGGTATGTGGTCATCAATCTGAGTTCCTGGGCAGAAGAAGATCTAAATGAGTGAAATTTACAAACCCAGTTGCCAGAACAAAATACGTTGAAAAGTTAAATGCCAACAATTCCGAACCAAAAATACATTTCCTAAAAATGGTTTCAAACCAGCCTCGTTTCATGTTGGCAGAAACACGCAATGCCACGGTGTTAATGTCGAGAAATATTTTTTTAGGTTTAAGCAACAAAACTAGTTTGTTATTGGTTAGAAAAAACATCATGGTTTGTGTTAAAATAATGATGGAACAATGTAACAAGTGTAACAGTCGCAATGTTAGCTAGCGTTAATAAATAACACCCTAAGGGGACAATCTAAAAAATGATACGTAACAAGTGTAATATCAACGTTTACATTTGGTTTCACACGGTTTCCTTGGTGACACTTCCACCACCCTCCCACTTGCTCTGCGTGTCGCTCGTTCATCCACAGAAAGCCTAGAAGAAGTGGATATAGCCACCGTGGCGTCACCTATTGGTTTGTGGACTGATGTATTCAAGCCTCAGCATTTTGGCTGTTGCCATCTTGGTTTTTACCGGTCGCCATATTATTCTTTAGCAACCACAAGTGACACTAGTTGGTGGAGCTAAGTATAACTGAACACTGAATAAGACATTTTTAGGCAACCAAAAGTTAACAATTGACTTTCATGATGTGAAAACACACTGTGAAAGTCAATCACTGTGTAGCCCCGCCCCTAAAGCATCCCCTGCTTTATGGTCTGTGTGACTCTAAATGGACCATCATGTACTAAATGAACATCATGCTGTATTGAAGAAGACTTGAAACTAGAGATTGAGACATAAACTCATGTTTACAATGTTTACTGAGGGAATAAATCAAGAGAGAAGTAGAGTCATTTTCTATAGACTTCTATACAACCAGAGGAGTCGCCCCCTGGTGGACACTAGAGAGAATGCAGCTTTAACACATGAAGCTTTGACTTACAGAACCGGAGGTTGTCTCCTGACTGTGTCACTTGCTCTGCCCTAATGCAAATATGCCCTTATTCAAGGTATTTGTGGTGTTTTTCCCTCATCTGTTATCAAACTGTCTTCTTCTTCGTCTTCATATTTAACTGCAGTACTCAGCTGTTATATGTATAAACTTGATACTGCAGATACTATGTGTGTCCTGCGTTCCTGAACACTACCTGCTAGGGTGAATCCTGATTGGTGGAGGTTTCGGAGGCTGGCCTGGGTTTTCGGACAGGTGGGCCCCCTGGTGGTCGGAGTGGGTGGGACCAATTTAGTCATGCTCATGACATCATGAACCGGACCATCGTAGTTTCCACGGGGGACACCGCGAGCCTCAGCCATCTGAAATAAAGAGACCAAACTTCTGAGGAAAAACGTATTCTTTATGGATTGGTCGGTCAGTTATTAAATTGATCAATCCATCAGAAATCAACTAGTTCAAATAGTTAACCGACTAGACAGAGGCTGAACCGGGTCGTTGAACCAGTTTGTTGTTGCTTGTTGGCCTCCACCTGTACACAACTTGTTAATCTGGCAGTTCTCACTAATTAGCATGCTACAAACTGTGATCCTCTGTCAGAGTTTTAGCCACATACATGTACAAGTAGTTGGTTGGTTACCTTTCTACAATAAATGATCCTCTGTCAGACATATTAACCAGCTGGTCAGGCAGTAAACTAGGTAACCAGTTAGTTAGGTAGTTAACTAGTTCACTGGTTAACCTCTGACAGAGTTGTAGATAGTTCAGAATCAGAATCAGCTTAATTTGACTCCAGTTTTCACTTTACTCTCAACGTACATACACAAGTTTAAAATAAACAAGAGAAATATAAAAAAACATAAAACAAGGACAACAAAAAAAGTAGAACAGATGAAAGTATAAACATTTAACAACTGTACAAATACCTTACTGCGGGCTCGGATCCTCTTGTAGACGGTGTCTGGGAAAGCCTTTCTGGGAATGAAGCGTCCTGAACCTTTCGTCACGTTGAGTTTTCCGTCCTCCAGAACGACTCGACCGCCGCTGATCACCACTGACGCTACGCCTTGAAACTCCAAACCCTCCAGGATGTTCACCTCCACCATCTGCACACAAACAGGCAGTATATTAGAAAGGATGATGAACAGTTTAAGACGATTGATGATGAATTTTGATTCCTGATGATGAAGATTGATGTGTTGTTACCAGGTTATGAGTCTTTGCAGAAACAGTTCGTGTCTCCTTTGGATTCCAAATGACGATGTCAGCATCCGATCCTACAGCGATTGTTCCTGAACACGGGACGGATACACCAGTCTACTGTGTTACAGATGTCTAAATACTCTTTTAAATTGAATCTCATTTAAAGTATTATATTTAATCTAATTTTACAGTTTATTCCATCTCATCCTAAGTAAAAAGTGAACTAAACCTATCCTCTTTTATACAGTGTGTGAATAAAAGTAGAGCAGCAACAGTGTCTTTATCTTCTCCAGAGTGGAACGTCTGCTGACTGATACCTTTGCGTGGGTAAATGTTGAAGAGTTTAGCAGCGTTGGTGCTCGTTACTGCGACAAACTCGTTCTCATCCATCTTTCCCGTGGACTGCAGAGAAAGAATGACAAATGCATCTCCACATTCATATTCCATCATGTTGTCCCAATACCTTTGAAGTGGAGACTTTGTGATAGTTCAGAGTTTACAGTAAAGTACAATACAACATCCTCTGCCCTTAGAGCCTTGATTCAGAAAAAGGAAAGGGATATTTTATGGAGCATGTCGGCATTTTCACGCTCACATCGATCTTACCACAGCTCTATCCCACACCACAGACATCCTCTCCTCAATTCCGTTGGTTCCTTCTGGGATCAGAGTGAAGTCATCTTTACCGACTGCTTTCTGAGCTGTGGAGAAGCTCGCCTGAGCGCTGGACGTCACCTGGAGGTCTCCACTGGAAAAAAATAGTTAGAGTCATACTAACAACACTAACAGGGAGGTAGAGTCATACTAACGATGCTAAAAGGGAGGTAGAGTCGTACTAACCAAACTAACAGAGAGGTAGAGTCGTACTAACCATACTAACAGAGAGGTAGAGTCGTACTAACCATACTAACAGAGAGGTAGAGTCGTACTAACCATACTAACAGATTGGTAGAGTCGTACTAACCATACTAACAGAGAGGTAGAGTCGTACTAACCATACTAACAGAGAGGTAGAGTCGTACTAACCATACTAACAGATTGGTAGAGTCGTACTAACCATACTAACAGAGAGGTAGAGTCGTACTAACCATACTAACAGATTGGTAGTGTTGGGATCAATAGGGGGCGTGTTTGAGTTATCAGCTTTTAAGAAACTGAATTCTTGACATCAATAGAATTATTAATGTGAATAACAATTATTAATGATTATTAATAATAACGGGGCACCACCCTGCGGACAGGGACCGATAACCAAACGATAAAACTAAGTCTCATAATTAGTAGTCACTCATCAGTGACAGTGAAGGTGTGAAATCCGAGCGCAGGCTACAACATACAGATCATCACATACATATGCACCATTAATCACAGACGACTGCTCTTTAAAGTATACTAGAGTTTATTAAATTAGAATAATAAAAGATCAGATCAATTAATATCGCAATCAACAAACGCCATTATACAATCTTATGTACCTAATATCTAAAGAAATGAAATAAAAGAGGAGGAGGGTGTGTATATAAGTATGTGTGTATGTGTATGTGTGTGTGTGTGTCTGTGTATAAAAGGAAGGGGGGTGAGGGCCCTTAACACTCACAGTCAAAGACTACAAAGGTGGCCGCTGGCCACCAAGCAGAAGGGGGGTGACTGTGGGTTAAAAGGGGGGAGGTCTTAAGGTATTACCGCTGAACACCACCAGATGGCGTAGTCGAGGGACTTAGACAAACTGGGGGGGGGGGGGGGTGAACCTTAAGATGCTACCGTGACCCACCACTAGATGGCCTAGTCGAGTGACTTGGGCAAACTGGCGGAGGAGAGGGGGGGGTCGCTGTGTGTGAGCACGTGTGAGAGAGAGAGGGTCAGAGAGAGAGGGGGTCACCTCCTGCTGTGTTGGCAGGAGGGTGAGCCAAGAAAAGGTGGAGAGAAATCGTAAGTCAACATAAATCAAACTTCTGCTGCGATATCCTGAGGAGCATAAGTACGTTATTCTCTCATGCGTAAGCATACCGTTGTCGTCTCGAACTGTCGGCAGCTTACACAGTGATGAACACGGCACTCAGCTCACTCACAGAGCCGAGTTAATGAAGAGAGAAATATCCCACAAAGTTGAATACAAATGAATGAAAATAATCCCAAAGAAAACAGTCAATGCAGTTAATACACAATACAAACGGAGCTTCTCTGGTCCGTGATGTTTGTGTATTTACCTCCGTATACTGCGACGGTGTCTTTAACGCGAACAGAATACGGGCAATGCACAGTGGAGCGGAGCTGGGGTCCGCTGAGTGTTGCGCAATACCTTGATATTACGCAATAGTAACGAAACACACAAAAACACGGGAATATCAACATATACATGAATTAACTTGAATGAACCTTAAGTTAATTTAAGCTAAGCTAGCCCAGATGCACAATGAACTTACGTTGGAGACGCTTCTTTGTGGCGGGGAGAGTGGCCGCTGAGAATCGTGCTTTCTTTGTCCTGAAGGAAAAAGTGGGGCTGCTTGTAGATCAGCGCGGCTGTTTAAGCGGCGGCTGTTTCGGTCCGTTGACGCGGCTCGTTCTGGAGCTGGCGCTGGACGTGATCAATCCTCGCTGCAGAGAGGATGATCTTACTTCAGCTTAAGACGGCGTGGTCTTGAAGGGAAGTCATCGGGGAAGAAGGGAGGTTTCCGCTTCTTTCTGCCGGAATGTGCACAAAAAGAAAACACGGGGAGGAATCGTGGAAGAAATTCGTCCCGGTGGAGTGAGAGGGCCTTGACTCAAAAAGACAACACGGCTACTTCGGCCAGCGAAGATAGCATAAGACCTGTCAGGGTTTGGTGAGGGTTCGAGGCTTTCGTCGACAGCGCGATGCTGGGGGGGGGAGAAAGCTGATGCGTCTCCTTGCGTCCCAGGGACGGATGTCCAGGGTGAAGAACAGCGATTGCTCCCTTGCTCGACCGAGGTCGAAGGGAAAAAGCGTGGAGGTGTGAATTGCAGTTAGTTTTGTTGAACACTGGTTGAACCACAGGGGTCCTGGTGCTGTCTTGGCTCTCGGCCAATGAGATTGCAGCGGTGCATTCAGGTGACTTCAGGAACCATAGTTTTTTGGGGGGGGGGGGGAATTCACACCTTAATGTGAAATTCCTTCAGAGGGGGTTTGGTGCTCATCAAACCACAATCCGGATGAAACCTTTGCTTGCAAAAGGGAAGGCCTGATTTTCTTTGTTCACAGCACATGTGCAGCCATATGCTCAGACCCCAACATCCCCCCTTTGCTCTGAAGAGCGGGATGCAGGTTACGGTCTTTAGAGCAAACCCAGGGCTGGCACGTGCATCCATGTGTTGGGGAAACCTGAAGAGGTGAGACAGTCCAAGTATTCCTGAGACCAAAAGCAGTGGTTAAAAGGCAGTGTTCAAGTTCATAGTTCATAGTTCATGGTTCATTGGCATCTGGGCAGATGACTAAAGTGGCATCTGGGCAGATGACTTTAACTACTTTTACCTACATCTACTATCATACACAATTCAAATCATAGGTGAGCAACGCTATTATGATGTCGTGATAATCTAGCATTGCGGCATAGTGTCAAAGAAAGTAACAACCCAAATAAAACAAAACAAAACACAAAAGAGATAGAAGGAAAGAATAGAAAGACAAGAAGCAGGTGAGGGGGAATGCAGTGGTTACTGGTTCAACTCCTAGACAGGACTGGAGTCCGTCGGCGGAGCAGTCGTAGGTTGGCTACGTGGTGTTATGAATAGGAGGGAATCAGTTTAGTCTGTCTGCTGGATCTATTAGTACATGATGTGTGCGTCTATCTCTCTCTAATCGGTAGATTTAGAGCGAGTCCTGTGTCTAAGTTTTAGAAACTATCGATGTTGGAGTTGCGTTGCTAAGACTATAGGCCAGGGGTACCTGTGAAGGTTGCATAACAGTAGTGGTAGCAGATTTGCATATTTTGATAACACGGCTAGTGTGACCAGCTAGGCTGGGGTTTTCGCTGCTCAAGCTGTTAACAGCTGAGCCTTCTCGGATGAGGTTCTGGGATAAATCTGACTGCTGCGGCCTAGGTTATGTCTTCTTTGGTTACTTCTGGTAGAGTCTATAAAGCATGCAAAGGGTTGTTATGAGAGTGGAGCATAAGTTTACAGTCACAATGAGCGTTTTTCAGGTCATGCAACTGTTCTGGTTCAAGTTGGATGTGTTAGCAGTTAGTGCATGTCTACAGGGTGAGTTGAGGCATGCAGCTAAATGTTAGTAGTCAATAAGTAAGCCGCCATTCGGCCGGTTGGTTTCGACACTGGCAAGATTAGAGTGTACTTCCTGTGAAGTGCATCTCTCTAAGTTTCTGTTGACAGAGCCCACCCCCCTCGTGCTGTTCAAGTGGCGAGGGTGGATACCCCCCAGGTTACCGTCAGCACTCAGGGAAACGTCGCGAACAGTTTCACTCTGGAGTGTGTCATGGCGGGCTGGTGATATCTCCCTCCCCCCACCCTCCTAATTAAAGATGGAGACAGGTCCGGCGCGCAAGTCAAGTTCAGTTACCTACGGCACTGGCTACTAGACAGGCCCGGGCGGTGACTCGGCTGAAGGAAGGCGGTGGCTTCGTTGAACCAGCTGGAGGTGGATCATGCTGACAGAGCAGGAGAACAAGGCTTAGTTGACAAAAGATTTTACGAGCGAGGGTGCTCGAAAAGGGCCTCTAAGGGTGTGACACCCTAGAGGTGTATGCGAAAAGATGGGGGAACACATGAGGCTCGTTTCTGACCCGGAGTCGGGTAGAGCAAGAGTGTTATGACCCCCCAGTAAGACTAAAGAATATGTATAGATATATACATAACGGGCATTGCCTTTGCGGACAAGGTCGCCCAAGAAGGTTGAAGAACGAGGTGCGAAATTGGGAGTGGTCGTTTCCGGAAGTGGGCTGAGTTCTCTTCCCCCCCCCCCCTACCACGTCGACTTGGCAGCAGGGGGTGAAGGTCACTCGGCTTAGTCAGGTGGGCTGCGAGTCAGTGTTACCTGAGGTTGCCCTTGAGGGCGTCTTTCACCGTCCCGTGGGTCCTTCGACCGCCACGGTCGTTTGTTCCTCGGAGGTGACCAGGGCTCGCTAGGCCAAGGCCTCTCGTCGTCTTCCAACGCTAGGTCGGGGTCGCTCGACTGTTGGATGCTCAAGACTATGTCGGTGTCATCGTGCCGATTCATCGGCCGACCGCGTGTCTCCCATGCAAGTTGCGCATATTTCCTAATCTCTGGCATGGTGAGGTTACTCGTTCTGCAGTGCATGGTAACGTCGTATCTCACATGGTCGTGGATATTGTGCAGAAATAGCGACTTAAAGGCGTGGTCTTCTTCTAGACCTGGGGCGTTACGTCCCTGGAAGTATGCAGACCTCAAGCGCCTGAAGTAGTCTCTCGGGGACTCTAGCTTTCTCTGGGAAATGGCGAAGGCGCTGAGGGTGGCAGAAGCTGGGTTGGTGTACGTGGAGTACTCCTCCCTAAGGGCGTGACAAAGGGATGAATAGCGGTCGCGGATGTTTGGCTGGAGCGTTTCCATGAAAACGTGGACGTTTCGAGTCGTGGTTTTCCACACTAGTTTGAGTTTTTCGCGCGATGAGGGGCGTGATAAGTCGAGGAGGCAGCGATCGATCTCCCTTAGGTAGTCATCGATGCTCGAGTCGTGATTATCGGGATTGAAGCGCTCTACGTCTTTTGCAAGAGACTCAATCTGCCGGGTACGCAGGCCTCCAAGGTTGATGGGGCCTGGGCCGTCCGAGTCGTCTGAGTCTCCATACTCGTGATGGTGGTAACGACGGTCATCCTCCCTCCCTGAGGGGGATGAGGTCAGTTCTGGTCGCGCGCGTGAACTGCGTGGAGGATTGCGTTCGCCTGAGGTGGGTTTGAAGCTACCTGGGCTGGCTAGGACCTGGTGTTGGTCCTCTCTACTCCTAGTTGGGGAACGCGGTTTGTCGAGACGCAGGATGGGTCGGCTCTCGGGGAATGAGGGACCTGAGAACAAGAAATGACTGGGCTGAGGGGCTCGATAGGGGGTAGCGGTACCTACCGGGGCTGCTGGAGCACCTTGAAGCGCTTTCAGTGTGTCATTGCTCTCTAACGCCTTAGAGAGTTCTAGGTTGACCTCTCTGAGGTCACTGCGCAAGCTACTATTTTCTGACTGTAGGGCTCTACAGTCGCGTGACAACTCCTGAACCTCTGTTCGGAGTGTGCAGATCTCGCGTTGCTGCTCGTCGCTCTGCGCCCGGGTGCGGGCAGCTTGCAGCTGCATTTTCTGATGATAGATGAGCAGTATTTCGCCGATTACTTCCTGAATCAGGCGCTCTCGCTTACCTGATGGGTTATTTACATAAGCCACCAGCTGCTCTAATTGCTCGTCACATAGGACAGCACTGTATTTCGCAAAGTACTCTCTTTCGCTTGCTGAGAGTCTGAGGACATCAGCCACCGCATCTCGCAATGCGGTGTCTTCTGGAGCTTTAGCTCCAGGAATGGGGGATTGCTCGTCGGTCATTCTCTCTAATGAGCGCGGCTCCCAATGGTTGTTAATTCCCTAGTGTTAGAACGGAAACTGTTAGTGTTTACGGTTCTCAGTGAAATGTCTAGTTCTGCGTTGAACTGATTTCTACTGTTAGGTGTTAGTTGTTGTTAGTGTTACTATTCATGCAGGCGCACAGTGAAATGTGTAGCTCTATGACTTCCGTTTCTACTGCTGCTGCTCTGAGGGTATCACTACTGCTTTGCAGCCAAAGGTGCGAAAATGCTAATGTGGTTTAGCACTTTGGGCCTGTGACAGCTGTGTGTACTGCTTTGAGGGGATTTAAGAAAAACAAGCAAAGTATTGGTATTACAAAATAAACGATCAAATCTACTACACAGCTGGCTGTTAGTTTACGAAATGAAACGAATAATTAAACCTGGAAAGGAAATTAAAGTTCAATTAAAATTAAGATTAAAAATCAACAATTACAATCAAAAATTAACTTACAATAAGAAAATATTTTGAAGATCAAAGCCTACCTATTTTGGGAAATAAGTTTCATGACTGTGGATCATTCAAAAGAGAAAAAAAAAACATTTTTTTTGGAAAAAAAAAAAATATTTTTTGGAAAATTAATTTTTCAAAATTATGGATTAATGTGCATATATATTGTAATAACTGTAATAACGTAGCCTCACACGGGGCACCACTTTGTTGGGATCAATAGGGGGCGTGTTTGAGTTATCAGCTTTTAAGAAACTGAATTCTTGACATCAATAGAATTATTAATGTGAATAACAATTATTAATGATTATTAATAATAACGGGGCACCACCCTGCGGACAGGGACCGATAACCAAACGATAAAACTAAGTCTCATAATTAGTAGTCACTCACCAGTGACAGTGAAGGTGTGAAATCCGAGCGCAGGCTACAACATACAGATCATCACATACATATGCACCATTAATCACAGACGACTGCTCTTTAAAGTATACTAGAGTTTATTAAATTAGAATAATAAAAGATCAGATCAATTAATATCGCAATCAACAAACGCCATTATACAATCTTATGTACCTAATATCTAAAGAAATGAAATAAAAGAGGAGGAGGGTGTGTATATAAGTATGTGTGTATGTGTATGTGTGTGTGTGTGTCTGTGTATAAAAGGAAGGGGGGTGAGGGCCCTTAACACTCACAGTCAAAGACTACAAAGGTGGCCGCTGGCCACCAAGCAGAAGGGGGGTGAGACTGTGGGTTAAAAGGGGGGAGGTCTTAAGGTATTACCGCTGAACACCACCAGATGGCGTAGTCGAGGGACTTAGACAAACTGGGGGGGGGGGGGGGGGGTGAACCTTAAGATGCTACCGTGACCCACCACTAGATGGCCTAGTCGAGTGACTTGGGCAAACTGGCGGAGGAGAGGGGGGGGTCGCTGTGTGTGAGCACGTGTGAGAGAGAGAGGGTCAGAGAGAGAGGGGGTCACCTCCTGCTGTGTTGGCAGGAGGGTGAGCCAAGAAAAGGTGGAGAGAAATCGTAAGTCAACATAAATCAAACTTCTGCTGCGATATCCTGAGGAGCATAAGTACGTTATTCTCTCATGCGTAAGCATACCGTTGTCGTCTCGAACTGTCGGCAGCTTACACAGTGATGAACACGGCACTCAGCTCACTCACAGAGCCGAGTTAATGAAGAGAGAAATATCCCACAAAGTTGAATACAAATGAATGAAAATAATCCCAAAGAAAACAGTCAATGCAGTTAATACACAATACAAACGGAGCTTCTCTGGTCCGTGATGTTTGTGTATTTACCTCCGTATACTGCGACGGTGTCTTTAACGCGAACAGAATACGGGCAATGCACAGTGGAGCGGAGCTGGGGTCCGCTGAGTGTTGCGCAATACCTTGATATTACGCAATAGTAACGAAACACACAAAAACACGGGAATATCAACATATACATGAATTAACTTGAATGAACCTTAAGTTAATTTAAGCTAAGCTAGCCCAGATGCACAATGAACTTACGTTGGAGACGCTTCTTTGTGGCGGGGAGAGTGGCCGCTGAGAATCGTGCTTTCTTTGTCCTGAAGGAAAAAGTGGGGCTGCTTGTAGATCAGCGCGGCTGTTTAAGCGGCGGCTGTTTCGGTCCGTTGACGCGGCTCGTTCTGGAGCTGGCGCTGGACGTGATCAATCCTCGCTGCAGAGAGGATGATCTTACTTCAGCTTAAGACGGCGTGGTCTTGAAGGGAAGTCATCGGGGAAGAAGGGAGGTTTCCGCTTCTTTCTGCCGGAATGTGCACAAAAAGAAAACACGGGGAGGAATCGTGGAAGAAATTCGTCCCGGTGGAGTGAGAGGGCCTTGACTCAAAAAGACAACACGGCTACTTCGGCCAGCGAAGATAGCATAAGACCTGTCAGGGTTTGGTGAGGGTTCGAGGCTTTCGTCGACAGCGCGATGCTGGGGGGGGGAGAAAGCTGATGCGTCTCCTTGCGTCCCAGGGACGGATGTCCAGGGTGAAGAACAGCGATTGCTCCCTTGCTCGACCGAGGTCGAAGGGAAAAAGCGTGGAGGTGTGAATTGCAGTTAGTTTTGTTGAACACTGGTTGAACCACAGGGGTCCTGGTGCTGTCTTGGCTCTCGGCCAATGAGATTGCAGCGGTGCATTCAGGTGACTTCAGGAACCATAGTTTTTTGGGGGGGGGGGGGGAATTCACACCTTAATGTGAAATTCCTTCAGAGGGGGTTTGGTGCTCATCAAACCACAATCCGGATGAAACCTTTGCTTGCAAAAGGGAAGGCCTGATTTTCTTTGTTCACAGCACATGTGCAGCCATATGCTCAGACCCCAACAGTAGAGTCGTACTAACCATACTAACAGAGAGGTAGAGTCATACTAACGATGCTAAAAGGGAGGTAGAGTCGTACTAACCAAACTAACAGAGAGGTAGAGTCGTACTAACCATACTAACAGAGAGGTAGAGTCGTACTAACCAAACTAACAGAGAGGTAGAGTCGTACTAACCATACTAACAGATTGGTAGAGTCGTACTAACCATACTAACAGAGAGGTAGAGTCGTACTAACCATACTAACAGAGAGGTAGAGTCATACTAACGATGCTAAAAGGGAGGTAGAGTCGTACTAACCAAACTAACAGAGAGGTAGAGTCGTACTAACCATACTAACAGAGAGGTAGAGTCGTACTAACCAAACTAACAGAGAGGTAGAGTCGTACTAACCATACTAACAGATTGGTAGAGTCGTACTAACCATACTAACAGAGAGGTAGAGTCGTACTAACCATACTAACAGAGAGGTAGAGTCGTACTAACCATACTAACAGATTGGTAGAGTCGTACTAACCATACTAACAGAGAGGTAGAGTCGTACTAACCATACTAACAGAGAGGTAGAGTCGTACTAACCATACTAACAGAGAGGTAGAGTCGTACTAACCATACTAACAGAGAGGTAGAGTCGTACTAACCATACTAACAGAGAGGTAGAGTCGTACTAACCATACTAACAGAGAGGTAGAGTCGTACTAACCATGCCAACATGGATGTCAGGTACTGTGGAGTTGAAGGATCCTGGTTGAGAGGCGGGCTCATGACAAAGGCAGCAGCTGTGGCCCAGTCTTTTGACCAATAATGAGAACCGTCAGTGGCCAGGCTGGCAGTGATTGGCTCCCCGTACACCACGATACCTGAGGACAGAAACATGAGCATGTTTGACCCACAAGCTCTTTGAGTTTGCAGCAAATAGATCACATTTTTTACTGGTGGAGGACCTGTTTGGCGGTGCGAACATAGCCTCCACCTTCTTGAAAAGATCGTTGTTGCAATATTTGTGGACATCAAAAAACCTGTGGTTATCCAAGTCCTTTATAATGTTTAAAACAGGTGTGTTTCTCCTTCTTTTACTTTGGGCATGCATCCCGACACACAGAGCTGGTCGTAAACAGGCAAGAGGCTGTGTGTCGCAAACTGTGGTAAAAACCCAAATAAGAAGAACATTTTGAAAGTACTGTATGTCCAAAGCATGCTCCTAAAACATAGATCATTGTTTTTATAAAGAATGGTTTGACATTAAAAGCAGACTTCAAAAGGTGTGTTTTAAGTGCTTTTTTGAAGTAAGGGAGTGAATCTAAGGTCCTGATGTGAGTGGGTAGACAGTTCCAGCGGAAGAGCCTCTTCCCTTTCAAATTAAAGAGTTGAGTCAAAAATGACTCCAAGGTTGCGGTTTTTGGAAGAAGGGGAGACAGTGGAGCCATCGACGGGGAGGGAGAAGCTGTTGGTGTGTTTGGTGAGGGATTTGATGATGATGACTTCAGATTTGCTGCAGTTTATCTTGAGGAAATTGGTGCTCATCTACGTCATTTAGGCAGTTAGTGATGTTGGATTGGGTGGTGTTGGTGATATATTTAGATGACGTCTGCTAACAGTGAAACTGGAGACCATGCTGACAAACTGTGTGACCAAGAGGGAGGATTAACTTGTAAGGGGACCAAGCCAAAAGGGAACACCTTGTGAACCAAAGGTGAAGTCAGGTTTCCAGTTGTTTACACAAATGAAGTGTCGTCTGTCTTAGAGGTGGGATTTGAACCATGAGAGGGCAGTGTCATTTGATACTAAAAGAGGAGGATGAGCCTCACCTATAAACCAAACAGCAGTTGAGTATCCAGCCTTCACGGACCTGCTCTGAGCTGCTTAGAGTTGGTGTCAGAAGAACAAAGGAACAAAACCAAAGAACCAGCTGGAGCCCTAGAGCAGTGAAGGAGGCCATCTGAGGAAGCAGTCCTCTCAGATTGGTTGGCCACGGTGATTCCTGAAGCATCAGACAGCTATCAGGAGGTTAGACAGACTGCAGCTTCTGTGGCCACTGAAGCAAAACTCCGGTAGGAATTCAGAGAGAACTTTTAGTAGTTCTCAAAGTAGTTCTGTTAAATTATGATATGTCTCAGGAGGATGAGGAAGGACTTAGTCCAGACTGTTCTCAGCAGGGAGGAAAACTGTTGACCTGGACTGAAAATGTACTTTTAGGAATTCCTCAAGCCTGAGGTGCTGAAAGCTCTGGATATTGTTGGACCGTCTTGGTAGACTTTGTCTCGTGGGACAGTAAATGTGGACTGGCAGAGCGGATCAGTGTTTGCATCAGAACGGTCCTTCTAAATTAAATGTACAGTTAAATCTGAACCTGATGTGGATCGAGAGGTGTAAAAACACACATGAGAATGAAGATCTCACCTTTCTTCCTGGCTTTAGCGATGACATCAGCAGCAGATTTGCTCATCACCTTGGTAACATATAGCGGACAGTTGGCCTGTTTAGCGATGGTGACAGCTCGATACACAGCTTCAGTCTCCACCTGAAACACATTACAACACACACAAACACATTCATCAGCAATGCACGTGTCTCACTGGCCCTGACACCACCTGGTGGACGTTTGTATGAGGATGTTTTTATAGTGTGTTACAGGCATGATTACAGAAGTAATGACAGGTGTGTTACATGTTTGTGTACCTCCTCAGGGTGTGATAAAATGTGTCCTTCAGGTCCAGTAATGCCGAGAAATAGAAGTTTCTTCTGTTCCTGAAACAAAACCAATTTAAATACATTGTAAAAATATGAAAAACAATGAACCTTCAGCTGATTTTTATCCCTGAATTCATTCATTTTGCTTGATTGTACTTGATTTTACTCAGGTGTATTACCTCATCAATGATGTCACCATTCTCAGCGTGGACCTGTGCGATGGCCCCAAGATCCCGGAGGACCCCAAACGCCTCATAGAGCTAAAACCCGAAAACAAGAAGCAGATTCAGTCAAATGAAGACATCGACATAAACTAACCATAACCACGCTTAGCAACAACAACTACAAACAAACAACAAGCAACAATAATAGTTCAACTGTAGTTCACCTGAGAGTCGGAGCTCTGGTATTTGTCTTTGTAAGCCATGAAGAAAAGGACGGAGTTCACACCTGAAACACCAATATTACAATTAAGTTCACACAGTGTTCCTCCATCTCTTCCCTGTTTCAACCCACATGTTTCAGATGTTTTCAGACATTCTAATATCTTGGTATAATATCTGACCGTAATCCAGGAATCATAGAACTGTAGTTACAATATGTAAATCAGTTTATGTTGCCATCAGTCATTAAGGTCCACCAAGGCCTGCTTCCATAGGTGTCTTCTTTCAAAAGCAGGTTTTTAGTTAGGTCTAAAGTGTGTGGGCTGAAGGTCTTATTTATAATCAGTTTTTATGATTGATCTTTAGGGTCTTTAGTATCTTTAGGGTCTTTAGTGACTTTCATGTCATTTGAGTCTGAAAGTTGAAATATCAAAGATTTTTATTAAAATAAATGTCTCACTACCTTTCTTTGAGTAGTAGGGCTAGGGTTAGTAGCAAGGTGATTGAAACTGTTGCTCTCTGATGAAAGTACTGCAATATTTATGTATAAGCAGTATAATGAACATGGTGTCTGTGGTGACAGTACTGGAAATAAATGCTGCATTACAGTTGTTCTCCTTTGTATACACAAATCAATGGAACTATAAAATGGAACTGATTAAGTCTGAATTCCTTTGTTTTCACTCAAACAGAAATGTTGTATCAACCAGGACTGAAATGTGAAGGATTAGTTCTTCAGGGGTCTCTCTTCAGACCTTGATCTTTGATGAGCGTCTCCAACTCCTCGCACAGTCCTTCATGCCAGCGAGTGATGTCCAGGTGTAGAGAGAAGTCGCAGCACGCCCTCTGCTCCGCCGTCTCCCTCCACTGATCGAATGCTGTCAATAAACTAGCCCCCGGCTCCACCAGCACATGGTCCACTGTAAACACAACCATCACTGTTTTTACTTCTTTATGTGCCTGAGGCGAGACTGATGAGCATTGATAGGTAATTGGTGATAATCTGACTGATGGTGGTGGTTCCTCCGGACAAGGCGGCTCTGGTTCCCTGGTAGAAGTCGTCGGCCGGGTTCATGCCTCTCTGCGGAGTGTTCAGGTTGGTGTTGGCATCGACTCCTCCGGGGATCACCAGCTGACCGTACGCATCCACCGTCTTCACGCCGGTCGGAACGATCAGGTTCTCCCCAATCTGTCTGATCAGGACGAAGGAAAGGAAGTCTGATGATGTCAGAGACAGGAAGAGGCGCCTGGAGGTCAGGTGGACTCCAACTAGACCACTGAAAACCTGCACTGTCAGCAAAAAGCATGAATGACTGTGAGACCATCATTTATAAATATCAAATATATTTACCTGATGGTCCCATCCTCTACGTAGACGTCAGCGTAGAACGACTGGTCGTCATTGACTATCTTTCCTCCTTTGATGATCAGACGGTCGCCCTGTAAACAGAGAGTGGTTGCTGGGTAAAACATTCTCACCTGACCATCAAAAACACAAAACAGACGTCCATATATAATATGAAGTTATCTGATGATCACGTTACATATATATATATATATATATATATATGTATATATAATATATATACCTCGTCCATTGTGCTCAGAGTAATGGGTTAGGGTTATTATATTGCTTTTTATTAGCTTGCTGCTAAAAGAGACTCCATGCTCTTCTCTCAGTGACCTGATGAACCAGCAGCTGGTCAAAGACCAAGAACCACAAGAACCACCACATTTATTCTGTGGACCCTAAAATGATTTTAGTTCATGAAATCAGTCACAGTTCAAATGTTTGTATTGTTGATCAGCTGCAGGAGATGAAGTATAATGTATCCGATTTATTACGTTTATATCCCCCTTAAATAAACCACCAGGTCCAAGCCTGATCCGGGTCAGTCTGATCCGGATCCGCCTTGGTCTGGTTCTGACGGATCGGTGATTGACAGGCTGCAGCATCCTCCCTCACCGGCCCCGTTCTCCCTGTTCTCCCGGCTCGGTTCGGGTTGGACCTACCGCGGCTCTGACGCTGCTCTTCTTGTTCTGGAACGCCATCGTGATCGATCTGCGATCGGCTGATTGATTCGCTCACACACACTCACAGCCTGCTTTGTTGCTATCGCTGATGACGTCACGCTCCCGACAATACACACCCGGCTTCCGGTGTAAAGCGTCAAAATAAAGTCCGCAGACGAACATTATCTCTATGTTAAAGTAAAATATGTTTTTTCTAAGGGGATGTAATTAAAGTTAAAATACACGCAGTGGTCGATGAGATTAAAGTACGACTAACACACTGAAAATATAAATATAATACAGACAAATGTAAAGTAATCAAAGTACTCACAGCAGTAAAACGGTCCGATATATGATCATAAATAAGAATATATATGTATAACGCATGATCCATTTTAAACATCTCACTGGAAGTTTTATAATGGTGTGAACTGCACTTTTATTATTACTTTTATTTTGACATGTGATCCCGGGGGTGGATCCCGGGGGGGGGGGGGGGGGGGGGGGGGCATAATGAGACAAATAAAAGCTGCTTCCTCATTTTATTTCATTGATGAAATGATCGACGTCATTAATTATGAATTGATTATTTTGTCTTTAAATCACTAATGTGTTTAAATTCAACTGATTTCAATAAACGTGACACGGTACAAATACCTCAACACATAATAAATAATGTGTATTGTTCTTTTATTTATGAATAATCTCTATTGATCTGTGTTTTTAAGTGTACATCACTTGAATCTTGTGTGATCAGCTTTAAATCACTGTAAACTGATGATAAAGTTCAATTTGTTTCTAAAATAGTTTTCAAAAAGACGTTAGGTTAAATTATTTTAACACTAAATCTGAATAACAAATATTTGAATCCTTGTTTTTAATAAACGACTTAAATATCTAGAAATCATTCACAAAGTGTTAGCGTTCTGAATTAAAACGTGTTGTAAATATCGTCTCTTTAACCTCTCTCTTGCCGTAGTTTTCCCGGGTGTGTCCAGAGGGAAACACCACCGTCTGTCCTCCTCTTCCTCCTCCTACTCCTCCTCCTCCATCAGGCTCCTGGGTTTGGGTTCGAGCGGCTCGGCGACGCTGCGTCTGCGGACTGAACGACTCGAAGTCCAGAGTTTTATTCTCGAAAGCTCCTTCGACGCTACAGAACATCCCTCCATACTTCATCCGAGGACGAGGAGAGTCCGAACCCAGCCGGGAGAGGAGAGAGGAGCAGTCGTCGTCCTGGGAACACCTCCTTGTAGACATCATGGAGAGATCTGATTTGAGACGAGACAAGGAGAGGAAGAAGAGGACTGGAGGGGGAGGAGGAGGTCAAGGAGGAGGAGGAGGAGGAGGAGGAGGAGGAGGAGGCCAAGGAGGAGGGAGTAACTGTGATCTCAAACTGAGACTGAGAGGAACTGATCAGAGGGAGGAAGAAGAGGAGAAACAAGAGAGAAAATGAGTCCTGATGAAAGAGGATGAGGTTTGAATCAGATTCTCATGAGAGGTTGATGGTTTGAATCATTGTTGAACCTCAGGAACTCCTCTCCTATGTGTGTTTCCATCAGAAACAGGAAGAAACAGCAGCAAACCCAGAAATATTATCATCGTTTTCACCTTCCTGAGTCGTCATAGAGGACGACGGGACGACTTCACCGAGCTTTTATATCTGATCGTCACAAACATGTTACTGCAGGACGCTGATCGATCACCTGTTAGCTGGTATTCCTTATTTATCCTGATGTTCAGGGTGAACACTGACATCAGAGCGCTGAAGCTTTCAGAGACTTTAACTGTTGGACTTTATAGACTTGATGTTCACAGGTCAGTGCTCATTACTGCTGATCTCTGAAGACGCTGAGGTCTGAACTGGATATATCTGACTGTCACATTCACTTTATCTCATATCTCTCTCACACACACACACACACACACACACACACACACACACACACACACACACACACACACACACACACACACACACACACACACACACACACACACTCACACTCAGTGGACCG
Organism: Lycodopsis pacificus; assembly: GCA_028022725.1. Classification (NCBI taxonomy): domain Eukaryota; kingdom Metazoa; phylum Chordata; class Actinopteri; order Perciformes; family Zoarcidae; genus Lycodopsis; species Lycodopsis pacificus. The sequence goes on from CM051708.1 coordinate 20,920,373, forward strand.
TAACAAAGTCTGTAATTTCATGTGAACATGAAGCTCTCATGTTCCTGTCTGACAGAATCTCAAAGGCACAATGAGACAGTATTTCAATCAGGAGACAAGTGAATGAAGTAAATATGATAGTTTACTAAAACAGATGATGTAATATAATTAAGTCTTTGTTTGTTCAGACTTTGTTTCTCAAGTCAAATCTTGAAGACAGACTGTTTGTATTATTATTCATCAGTAATCAGACTGGATTTATCACCAAACATGTGCATGTGTTGCTGTGGTAATGACTCAGGTGTCAATAACTATGCAACTTTCCAATGCAAAAGCATTTGCCCTTCAAACAATCGCGCTGTCAATTCGTGGTGCAGAACTCCTCCGTAGCGGCGTTTGGATCTGATTTTCATTGAGGGGGAAGCAGCCGGACGTAAACGTGCCAGCACACAATTTATTTTGGCATCTGACTGTTGTTCTCAATACTAATAGCGCGAGTGTCGGCAAGTCTCTGCTAGAAAATCTGCACTCCTGCCCGACAGGTCGGGGTGTCGACGCGGAGCCAGGTGCTGAGACGGGGGTCCGGCCGACACCCATTCCTGCTGAACCGCAGCAGTCCCAAATTCCTGAGCTGCTCTCCACTGACCTCTCTTAGCTATGCACCAGTGGGATCTAGTCTCTGTGGCCGTGTTCCAGTGGGATCTAGTCTCTGTGGCCGTGCTCCAGTGGGATCTTGTCTCTGTGGCCATGTTCCAGTGGGATCTAGTCTCTGTGGCCGTGCTCCAGTGGGATCTAGTCTCTGTGGCCGTGTTCTAGTGGGATCACATCTCAGTCGCCGTGTTCCAGTGGGATTCTGTCTCTGTGGCCTTGTTCCAGTGGGATCTAGTCTCTGTGGCCTTGTTCCAGTGGGATCTTGTCTCTCTGGCCGTGTTCCAGTGGGATCTAGTCTCTGTGGCCTTGTTCCAGTGGGATCTTGTCTCTCTGGCCGTGTTCCAGTGGGATCTAGTCTCTGTGGCCTTGTTCCAGTGGGATCTTGTCTCTCTGGCCGTGTTCCAGTGGGATCTAGTCTCTGTGGCCGTGTTCCAGTGGGATCTAGTCTCTGTGGCCGTGTTCCAGTGGGATCTAGTCTCTGTAGCCGTGTTCCAGTGGGATCTAGTCTCTGTGGCCGTGTTCCAGTGGGATCTAGTCTCTGGGGCCGTGTTCCAGTGGGATCTAGTCTCTGTGGCCATGTTCCAGTGGGATCTTGTCTCTGTGGCCATGTTCCAGTGGGATCTTGTCTCTGTGGCCGTGTTCCAGTGGGATCTAGTCTCTGTGGCCGTGTTCCAGTGGGATCCAGTCTCTGTGGCCGTGTTCCAGTGGGATCTAGTCTCTGTGGCCGTGTTCCAGTGGGATCCAGTCTCTGTGGCCGTGTTCCAGTGGGATCTAGTCTCTGTGGCCGTGTTCCTGTGGGATCACATCTCAGTCGCCGTGTTCCAGGGGGATCCTGTCTCTGTGGCGCCTCTAGAGGGTTCCGTTACCATCTTCGGTAATGTCCACAGGGGTTTTGTCTTAATCCTCCTGAGAGATGCAGCCTCCACCGACAATTTCTCGTGAGGAGCTCAACCTGTCTGGTCGCCTCCCGGCCTGCTCTGTCCATTAGCCTCTGGAGAGGCTAAACCTGCTGCCCAGCCCCCAGGCCGTCCGCCTGACATTCGCGTCTCCACTTTGCCCTGAATGTTTGTATCCGTCCTGTCTGTGCTGCTTCATCAACCAAAAAAAGAAAAAATATATTGTTAGAAAAAAGACGAAACAATCAGAATCTGAAGGACAATTTGTGAAACAGTCATTTTCAACAACAAAACACAAACACAGTTTTGTCTTTAGTCTCGTTTCCACCATTTTAATCCATAATCACATCAAACTGACAACTGTTTGGATGTTCAATGAATTCACTGTCACAGCAGAGATAGAAAAATATCATTTGAAATAATAGAAATAAAAGAGTAGTTCCACCTTTTAAAAGAACGGATTCATCGTGTTGACTCTGCTCTGAACCCCATTCAGTTGAGGGAAGATACTTGACATTAAAAATAACTCATGTTCTGTTTTTAAAAGTTAAGAATAAAAACTAAAGGGATTTAATATTGAACCGACAAACTGGTGGAGAGTGAAACTCAAAGCCCTGATATGCAATCAAAGCTTAGAAGGTGCATTTTAACTGAAAAAGAAAACAATCTATGATATATTTCATATATATATATAAATATATATATATATATATATATATATATATATATATATATATATATATATATATATATATATATGTATACATTGTTGAATCATGAAATTATCATTCATTATTCAAGGGATTTTTGAAAAACTGACTTTACTTTCAGTTTGAACTCATGGTTAATGTGTGAAATCTCACCACTTTATAATGTGGAGCAGTCTGGGTAAAATCTAAACTCTGCAGAGTGATGACATTTCTGACATTTTTCTGACATTAAAACCTGTTTCAGACATTTTTGTTTCTTCAGATCAGAACATGGTTTCTTAGCTCTGTGTTCCTGTTCAGTTGTTGCAGCTCTAGTAGACCTCCTGATACCATGAAAAATTGTTTCCTACATCAGTTTTGGTCCCGGGATGACTCAAGGGGGCTGACAAGTTACACATTGTAACCGTAGATCCATGAGTGGAGCTGAAAGGTTCCATAATGTTAGTTGACTCTCCAGTCTGCATGTGGATCAGACAATCAGAAAAAAGTTAAACTCAACTGAACCCATATTTTAGAGCAGAATGTTTGTAATGTATCATAGTGTGTTTCTACAGTGATTCTACTGTGTGAACTCATCAAGGTAACTTAGCAACCATTTTACTGAGCATCTATGGTCGTTCATCACGGTTTGCATCTGTCCCTGAAGCCTCCTTCACCCAGAAACAGGTTAGTTGACTGTAACTGACCAAATCAACTACCTTAACACTGTAGTCACCTGTTAGAATTCAGCTAAGTTAGCTGGCAATATTTACAAGCTTAGCTAACTCTGTATGACGTCTAGCTAGCTGAGCTAACATTGCATGAATTCTAGTTGGGTGATCTAACACTGTATGAAGTCCAGCACCACTTTAGTCCAGCGGGCCTCATGAGGCCAGAATGTTTGTCAGCTGCATATCAGGTTTCTAAACCAGAAGTTCTCAGTAAACAGTAGCTAACAGTAAGCTACAAAGCATATTGCCGGTTTTGGTTTTCACTTGTCTGAAACGTCAATCTGTAGCCATGGAAACCATCAATGTCTTCGTCTTTTGAGGTGTGATTGTGTTCCAGAGTCAGCTAACAGCTGGGTCCCGCTCTGATTGGCTGACAGCAGCCAGAAGCAGGTCAGTGGGGCAGTGAAGCCAACATACCCGAGTCTGTAAGCTGCTGGTTCATACCCTGAATCCTTCTGAATCCTCAGGTTGCTTGGTCTGATCCAGACTGAGCTGACCCTGCTGAGTTTTCAGCTGCTGGACTCTGGGGGCCTGTAGACACTAAAACACAGACTGGAACATTAAAACCTGTAAGTTGATGTGATTTAATGATATGTATGTTAATTTAAACAGTCATTGACAGCTGTTGAGCTAAAACAAAGTGATAGGAAGCACTGTACACTTGGGGTACACTCTGTACACCTGGGCTAAACCATATAGACCTTGGGTACATTCTGTATACCTGGGCTAAACCCTGTAGACCTGAGGTACACTCTGTACACCTGGGCTAAACCATGTAGACCTGGGTTACATTCTGTACACCCGGGCTAAATCCTATAGACCTGGGGTATGTTCTGTATATTTGGGGTGAATCCTTGAGACCTGGAGTACACTCTGTAAGCCTGGGAAAATCCTGTTCACCTGGTATAAAGCCTGTACACCAGGGTTGGTATATGTTGGGTGTACCTGTGTACCTTTATTCACCTTTGTTCACATTATATATCTTCAGTGCACTCTGTATACCTGTGGTATACCTGGTGTACACTCGGTATACATGGGATACACTCTGTATACATAGAGTGGGGCACACCTGGGGTAAATCCCTATAAACCTAGAGTATATTCTGTATACCTTCAGTACACCTTGTATACGTTCAGTAGACCTTCAATACTCTCTGTATGCCTTCAGTACGGTATGTATACTTGGAGTAACCTCTGTACACCTTTAGGACTCTATGTATACCTGGAGTAGCCTCTGTATACCTTTAGGTAACTCTGTATACCTTCAGTACATCCTGTGTACCTGAAGTAACCTTGTAACAATTCACCTGATTTTATTAACCTAAAAAGGGAAAAGTACATACGCTAAAATGAAAGGGCACGGGTGGATCTGAATAGGTCAGGTATACAGACACTACGTCTGACTGCGTATCAGTTTAAGGTACAAACAAAGTTGAAGGACCACATCAGACACAAAATAAACCACACAGCCAGTTAAATACAACACAATATATTAATATAAATCAAATTCATTCAACATACGGGATGCAGCAAAACAAAACAACCGTGAGGCTCCCACTCTACTCCGGCACAATAAAGCAAACATTTACAAATTGTAGCTCAAACTTTGAGTCCCATCAGTTCTTAACGTAACGCAAAACAGTCCGATGACAAAATCAATCCCCCACGCAAAGTCAATGACAGGCGGAAGCGTGGCGAGACGCTGCGGCTCCTTAATCCGCTGAACACACGCTACCTCACCACTGCCGGTTTAGCTGGTGGTACTCCGTGCTGAATCCCTGTGCAGACTCCTGCTGTGTAATCCCAGGAAAGTTCCTTTCTGGTTCGTTGCTGAGCAGTCACTGGCAAATTGTGCTCTCTGAGTCCACTAAACACATATGGCTTCCCCTGTCGGCGCGCACCTTCTCCCCTCGCGTCACTTCCCCCCCATCACAATTTATACAAACAAGGACAACTAAAATAATAACTAAAAATAACAGACCCTATTTGTATCCTGTGTTAATCATTACAGTCAACTTATAACATTCTAAATACAGCACTTTTAAATATGTGAAGGAAAATAACCCATAGGTTCACCATTCACAATTGCCGTACTCAAAGGCAGACTTTTGCGACCATTACAACCTCTGTATACCTTCAGTACATCCTGTGTACCTGGAGCTCCTCTGTATACCTTGAGTACATCCTGTGTACCTGGAGCTCCTCTGTATACCTTCAGTACATCCTGTGTACCTGGAGCTCCTCTGTATACCTTCAGTACATCCTGTGTACCTGGAGCTCCTCTATATACCGTCAGTACATCCTGTGTACCTGGAGCTCCTCTATATACCGTCAGTACATCCCCTGTACCTGGAGCTTCTCTACCTTCAGTACATCCCCTGTACCTGGAGCTCCTCTATATACCGTCAGTACATCCCCTGTACCTGGAGCTCCTCTATATACCGTCAGTACATCCCCTGTACCTGGAGCTCCTCTATATACCGTCAGTACATCCTGTGTACCTGGAGCTCCTCTATATACCTTCAGTACATCCTGTGTACCTGGAGCTCCTCTGTATACCTTCAGTACATCCCGTGTACCTGGAGCTCCTCTATATACCTTCAGTACATCCCGTGTACCTGGAGTAACCTCTGTATACCTTCAGTACATCCCGTGTACCTGGAGTAACCTCTGTATACCTTCAGTACATATTGTGTACCTGGAGTAACCTCTGTATACCTTCAGTATATCTTGTGTACCTGGAGTAACCTCTGTATACCTTCAGTACATCTTGTGTACCTGGAGTAACCTCTGTATACCTTCAGTACATCTTGTGTACCTGGAGTAACCTCTGTATACCTTCAGTACATCTTGTGTACCTGGAGTAACCTCTGTATACCTTCAGTATATCTTGTGTACCTGGAGTAACCTCTGTATACCTTCAGTATATCTTGTGGACCTGGAGTAACCTCTGTATACCTTCAGTACATCTTGTGTACCTGAAGTAAGCTCTGTATACCTTCAGTACATCCTGTGTACCTGAAGTAACCTCTGTATACCTTCAGTACATCCTGTGTACCTGGGGTAGACTTTATTGCCGTGTAGTTACCCGTTGCCCAGCGTTTAAATGCGTTGCCCCTGCAGAATGCCCAGCAGTAAACCATGTTGCTGTTTGACTCACCAGCTGCTGTTAGGACCAGAGGATGAAAGCCAAAGAGAAGAATAGAAACAGAAATAGAAACTGGAAGAAAAAGAAGTGGAGAGTCAGTGGAAAATCACAGAAAGCAGATTTACATCCTGTCAGCTTTTACAGTGTACATGTGTTGCCAAGGTGATGGAATGAGCTGTTGCTAACTGTACATGTACTTGTCTCCATCAAAAACAAGAATTCATTGTGTTTCTATTAGCCTGTACCTTCTCTTCCAGCTCTTTAATCTGTCGTTTCTGTGCTTCTATGCATTCCTCCAGCTCCTTGTTCCGCTGTCAAACACAACCCTCATGTCATTAATGCACAAAACAAACAGTTAAATAGTACCTGTTGTTTAACGGTGTACCAGTTGTTTAACTGTTTGCTGGTTGTAGGTTTAAAGGTTTCTGTTTTATGATTGGTTTGCAATGTTGCAACACACATCCTCCAAAACACAGTTTCTTACAATAGACACACACGATCAAGAGGCTCGTCAAAGGCAACACCCACACAAATTAACACACGTACACACTAAGTAGTTTTAGTAATACAAATGGACCTCAGATAAGCTCAATGTTTTTGTTTACCATTGCACTGTAATTTGTCTGAAATTATTTGTATTTCATTGAGTTCACAGCAATAGTTTGCAATGATAACTCTACTGTAATTCTACTTTTCTTTGTTTATTTTGTTTTGTAAAACAAAATACTTCAATGGCAATTAAATTAAGTTTCTGAAGCCTTTCTACTTCTACATGGGGAAGCAGCGTTCAGTTTTTCTGCTCCACATATCTGGAACAAAGTCCCAGAAAGCTGCAGGTCTGCTGAGACCCTCAGCTCCTTTAAATCAAGACTGAAGACTTTTCTGTTTGCTGCTGCCTTTAATTGCTACTGCATTTTATTTCTTACACTGTTTTTTAATGTTTTAATGCAATGAATGTTCTTAATTGTTTTTAAATGTCATTTTCTTTTGCCTTATGTTTTGATGCTTTTAATGGTTTTATGTGAAGCACTTTAAATTACCTTGTTGTTGAAATGTGCTATACAAATAAACTTGCCTTGCCTTACTTTTCTATTCATTGAAATGTGAGTTAATGAACTGGAACGTATTCACTGGTCTGTATGACTAAAATAAAAAGGTATACAAAGTACTCAAGAAAGCAGAGTATATCAGTGTGTTGTTGCTACTAAATTGAAATGGTGATTGTGTCTCCAATTTAGTTGGAAAAAAGACAGTTTGAAAAACAGATTGTTTGGTTTTGATTATAGAGCTTCATTTTGACATAGAAGTGAAATTGTAGGACCTTTATTATTCAGTTTATACATTAATGATTTGCCGGGTGTCTGCAATGGGTGTGATATTCAAATGTACGCCGACGATACAGTGATTTATGTGCACGCAAGGAACAAAGAACAAGCTGCACTTAAACTCACGTCCACAATGACAAATGTAACTAAATGGCAGCAGATTCCTGAATGTTCCTGAATGTTAAAAAGACTGTTTGTATGTTCTTCACAAAGAGGGCTTGCAAAGTGTCACCGGAGCTAGATGTCTATGTTGCTGATGAGAGGCTACAGGTAGTGTCAGATTTGAAATATTTAGGAATTTTTATTGATTCTAATCTCTCTTTTAAAAAGCAGGTAAAACATGTGTCAAAGGTCTTAAAATTTAATCTCATGAATTTTAGATATATAAGACACTGTACCCATGCAGGCTGCGAAACTGTTTTTTAATGCAATGATTGTCCCCCATCTGACCTACTGCTTAACCAGCTGGGCACAAGCCAGCAGCACAACATTAAAATCCATTCATATTCTCCATAAACAAGCCCAAAAAACACTTGATAACAAAAACAAAGTCATCATCACTGCAATATTCTCATCAGACACCATATCTTGAGTTGGGAGAACCTCAGTAAATTCACTTATGTGTGTCTGTTTTTTTTTATTTTACATGGTATGGCCCCGCATCCACTTAGTGATTTTATTAAACAAAACAAAGCACTCAAAGCAGCAGACAGACCAGATCTGCTTCAAGAGGTGATTGTGTCATTTCACATAGGTCAAGCTCTTTTAGCAAATCTACATTCTCTGTCACACATATGTACAAAAACCACGTACAAAACATTCAAACATAGCCTTAAGGAATGGCTTGTTGCAAATCAGGCATGCAAGCATTGATGTGCTGTCTGTCCTGCCTGCTTGTTTTGCCTATATTTAAACCTCTCCCAAATCATAGCACAAGTGATCAGTCTCTCTGCAAATTTTGACTTTGATGAAGTGAAACAGAACAAAATTAGAGGGGTTTTAGTACAGAGAGGTCAGGCGAGGTCAACCAAATTGTAATTTTGGAATCAGCTGTTCCATTGTAATTGTATATACTATATAACTATATATTGCACTTGTTTTATCACTAATAGTGTTGAATACATCCAAATACAGCAGTTTCGCATTATTTTGAGAGCCTTAATCCTCTCTGAGCCCGTTTCTGATCCATGGGACTTTCTCATCTGAATTCCAGTTTCCCTGCGTGTATGTAGACTTATTTCAGCTTATCATTGGTCGATTTCAGTCAATGAACCCTCCTTTGACGCGCCAGAGTCCATAGAATTGAGCCGGGGTAACGTGATATTGATTGACAGAATCGTTAGGCAGTCAGAATCAAAACCGCGCCATCCCTCGCAAAGCGTAAAAAATCCGATACGGCGAAAGTCAAATCCCTAACCCCAGCTCCCCTAAGATAGATTGACCCCCTTTTCTTCAAGGAAACAGTTCAATGACAAACAGGATATACCTCGCACACATATTTTAATCAAAATAACTGGGGATTTATCCGTTCTCTTCACGAAATCAGCTCACGGTGAAAAGCATTTATGATTATTAGTGGTGGAGCTAGTTTGTTGTTCTGGTGCTTCTTTGCTCTTAGCTCTGTAATGGTTTCACAGAGAGAAATGAAGATATCTCTGGAATCTGTGTCAAATTCTCTTGATTTCTGATGTATTGGTTGTCCGTGTTAGCCTTTACCTTTGTGTTCGTAGCTTTGTCTGGAGTGCGCAGCATGCCAAGTCATGGCGAAAAATACGTGATATTGTGGTACATCTTCTAGTTGATTATAGTAGTTGTGTAGAATTGTGTTTGGAGTGTGTAAAACTGGCTTGCATGATATTGTTGCCAGACTTTTTTTCTAACTGGTTATATAACGTGTGTAACATTCATTACATTAGTTTCTGAAAAGTGCATTCTATGGACACTCTCTTCACTAAACTTTCTCGCTGGAACCCCAAATGGTCCTCGCTGTTTACCTGTTGTATGATGTTTACCTGTTGTTTAATTGTTTACCTGTTGTATAAATGTTAAGCTGTTGTTTAAAAGTTAACCTGTTGTATAATGTTTACCTGTTGTATAATGTTCACCTGTTGTTTAATTGTTTACCTGTTGTATAAATGTTAAGCTGTTGTTTAAAAGTTAACCTGTTGTATAATCTTCACCTGTTGTTTAAATGTTTACCTGTTGCATAACGTTCACCTGTTGTTTAAATGTTTACCTGTTGTATAATGTTTACCTGTTGTTTAAATGTTTACCTGTTGTTTAAATGTTTACCTGTTGTATAATGTTTACCTGTTGTATAATGTTCACCTGTTGTATAATGTTTACCTGGTGTATAATGTTCACCTGTTGTATAATGTTCACCTGTTGTATAATGTTTACCTGTTGTATAATGTTCACCTGTTGTTTAAATGTTTACCTGTTGTATAATGTTCACCTGTTGTTTAAAAGTTAACCTGTTGTATAATGTTCACCTGTTGTTTAAATGTTTACCTGTTGTTTAAATGTTCACCTGTTGTATAATGTTTACCTGGTGTATAATGTTCACCTGTTGTATATTGTTTACCTGTTGTTTAATTGTTTACCTGTTGTATAATGTTCACCTGTTGTTTAAATGTTTACCTGTTGTATAATGTTCACCTGTTGTTTAAAAGTTAACCTGTTGTATAATGTTTACCTGTTGTTTAATTGTTTACCTGTTGTATAATGTTCACCTGTTGTTTAATTGTTTACCTGTTGTATGAGTTGCAGTAATTCCATCCTCTCTCGGAGAATCTGGGCGTCTCTCTCTCTCAACTCACACATCACAGTTCGTTTCCATTGGTCCATTGCTCTCCTCAGCCCGTCCCTCTCTTCCTCTGTCAGTGTTTCAGACAGACGACCCTGCTCCATCTTTAATTCCTCCATCCTGAAATCCTCCTGCTGCTGCAGAGCCTCAAACAACATGGCCTCAAGCTCCAGGATCCTCTGTGTCAAGGACAAACATAAGAGTCAGTATAAATTGTGCTTTAATGTAATTATCAGTTTCAAGATTAAAATAGAATACAAACTAGTGAACGTGATGCTGTTGGGGGAAACCCTGTACACCGGAGTTAGTCTTTTTAGCCCTGCACTAAACTTGGTTGTATTTTTAAAATTCAACACATATCTTTGAAAGAAAATCAAAAACAAACATTATTTCAGGGAGACACTGAGCTGGAAACACTACACACCTCTATGGTTCATGAGCACCTGCTTGTTGTGTCTCTATTTCTGCTGCTACTGACCTTATGAGCCTGATCCATGGACTGCTTCCTGTAGTCCAACTCTTCATCCAGGTAGCCTTTCTGTTTACTGAATAGATCCTGGTAAGCAACACACAGAGGTCAAATATCACCTAAAGGCTCTGCCCCTGTCACTAACCCTTCCTGGGAATCAAACAAGCAACTTTCTGTTTCCCTCCACTGGAGGTAAATCCATGTGAAACAGACAATCTGAACCCAACTAACATACTGTTGTTTGACTACATCTGCAGAACAACACGGCTGCTGTGGGTTTGTACAGTATGTTGTTTATGTACACAGCATAAATACAACCATAAACAATTTCATCATGTTTGATTGATTCTATCTGAGGTTTCACCATGACGAGAAGCTCCTCTGTTGGTTCAGTGTAAATGATCACCAAACACCTTCAAGTGGAACTCATTAGTGTTTTCAATGTTTGCTATGAGGCGTCCTCGAGGCTTTTGGGTAAGATGTTGTTATGTTGTTATGTTGAGTTTTTACCTTCTCGCTTTCAATATCCAACATCTTCTGCTGCAGAGCCGACTTTGTCACTTCAATGGACTCCAACCACTGACCGGAGAGAGAGACGGGTAGAGAGACAGGTAGATGGACAAAAGAGATAGATTGTTATAAAGACTGGCAGGAAGTGAAATGTTCAGAGGCCATGTCCATCTTCAGGACCCTTCAGGGGGGCAGAGACACAAACATCCAACAACATAAACTAAAAACAGAGACAGAAAGAGACTAGATGGGTGATTAAGACAAATAAACATATGGTCACATGGTCCATTGTGTAAATATGGTTCAAACAACAATACATCATTAAATGATGGCAGTGACCAAATCTGTCCTTCTACAAGTACTCTGACTAACAAGATGAGCTGTGTGAGATCCAAACAGGGTGGAAGGACAGCAGGTTGATGGACTGCTGTGTTCAGCTGTGACCGTTACCTTTTCTGCTAGAGTTAGAACCGTCCTGGCCTGGATCACCACCACCTGCTCCTCATTGGACAGATTCTGCAAGAAGACATGCCAACAACATGTCAACAATAAGGAATTAACATGTCAACAACACGCCAGCAACATGTAAATAACACATCAAAAACTCCTCAGCAATAAGTAAATAACACCTCAGCAACATGTAAATAACACATTAAAAACACATAAGCAACATGTCAATAACATTCCTTTGACAGGTAACAATACCTCAGCAACATATAAATAACAGGTCAACAACATGTTAACATGACAAAAATGCATCAGCAAACTGTAAATAAGATGGCAACATGTTAACATCACATCAACATAACATTAGCAACATGTTAGTAACACGTCAACAACGCATTAGCAGCATGTTAATAACATGTCAATAACATGTAAACAACTTATCAGCAACATGTACACTGTATGTATGTTTCCAAGACAAAATTTCCTTCGGGACAATAAAGTCTATCTTATCTTATGTAAATAACACTTCAATGACGTGTTAGCAGCATGTTAATAATACATTAACATAACATTAGCAACATGATAATTACACGTCAACAACACCTCAGCAACATCTAAATAACATGTCAACAACAGCGTGACAAGCTCTCCCAGCTGCAGGTGCCCGACTCCACCTGCAAGTGGATCACAGACTTCCTGTCTGACAGGAAGCATCACGTGAAGCTGGGAAAGCACGTCTCAGCCTCCAGGACCATCAGCACCGGTTCCCCCCAAGGCTGCGTTCTTTCCCCTCTGCTCTTCTCCCTGTACACCAACAGCTGCACCTCCAGTCACCAGTCCATCAAGCTCCTGAAGTTCACGGATGACACCACCCTCATTGGACTCATCTCTGGTGGGGATGAGTCCGCCTACAGGTGGGAGACTGACCATCTGGTGACCTGGTGCGGTCTGAACAACTTGGAGCTCAACGCTCTAAAGACAGTGGAGATGGTTGTGGATTTCTGGAAGAACGCAGCCCCACCAGCCCCCATCACCCTGTGTGACTCCCCCGTCGAAGTGGTGGAGTCCTTCCGTTTCCTGGGCTCCATCATATCCCAGGACCTCAAGTGGGAGCTCAACATCAGCTCCATCACCAAGAAGGCCCAGCAGAGGATGTACTTCCTGAGGCAGCTGAAGAAACTCAACCTGCCAAAGACAATGATGGTGCATTTCTACAGAGCCATCATCGAGTCCATCCTCTGCTCCTCCATCACGGTCTGGTACGCTGCAGCCACTGCCAAGGACAAGGACAGACTGCGCATCATTCGCTCTGCTGAGAGATGATCGGCTGCAATATGCAATAGCCGACCCCTCTCACCCTGCACATGATCTGTTCATGCCCCTTCCATCTGGTAGGAGGCTGAGGTCCATCAAAACCAAGACCTCACGCCACATGAACAGTTTCTTCCCGTCCGCAGTCGGGCTCATTAACAGAGCCCAGGACCCCCACTGACTCTGTCCTCCCCAGGACATTTCCTTCTGGTCTCTCCCCCGCACATCCCTTCTAGGTTCTTATTAAAATACACTCGACACTTGTACACTACACTTACATCTCACTTGTTGATAGTCCTGCTATCTGTTCATTTGTGCACTTTATCTTATATTTCATTTTATATTTCACTTTATTTTATATTTCACTTTATTTTATATTTTACATTTTTCTGTCAATTTTAATATGTTTCTACTTTGCACTGTTGATTGTTGTTGATTGTTAAATGTTATGCACCTCCCGTCACGTCAAATTCCTTCATCATACCATGGCAATAAACGGTTCTGATTCTGATTAATGACACGTCAATAACACCTTAGCAACATGTAAACACCATGTCAACAACATGTCGACAATATTTAAATAAAACTTAACAAAACCTCAGCAACACCTAAATAACATGTCAACATGTAAATAATACGTCAAGAAGACGTCAGCAACATGTTAATAACATGTCAACATAACGTTAGCAACATCTAAATAACAAGTGAACAACATGTAAATACCATGTTAATAACATGTCAATAAGTTGTAAATAACAGGTAAATAACTTAAAAGACATGTCAGCAACCCCTCAGCAACATGTAAATAACATATACACAACACATCTACAACATGTTAATAACACATCAAGAATATATCAACAACATCAAATTAACACGTCAACAATTGTCAGCAACATGTAAATAACACATGAACATCTAAATACCATCTGAATAACACGTCAACAATGTGTCAGCAACATGTAAATAACACATCAACAACATGCAAATACAATGTTAATAACATGTCAATAAGTTGTAATTAACAGGTAAATAACTTAAAAGACATGTCAGCAACCCCTCAGCAACATGTAAATAACATCTCAACAACACGTCAAAATGTTAATAACACGTCAACAATGTGTCAGCAACATGTAAATAACAAGTGAATAACATGTAAATACCATGTTAATAACACATCAATAAGAGTTGACTTGTTATTTACATGTTATTCACGGTTAGGTGAACAACAAGTTTTGGATTCAGAAAAATCCTTCAGTTTTTACTCATCTGTTTGTCAATAATGAGACACCAATGTGTTATCATGGTAAAGTAACCGAGTTTTCATCAGACCAGTCACATATCAGTACAACAGCAAAAAGATGAGGGGAGACACTGGTTGGTTTCATGGATTAACCACTGCAGAGGAAACAGTGTTAAATAAAAGGAGCTGCTGCAGGTTTAGGTCCAAATAAACAGAACTGAACGAAGAGATCTGCTGCTTCTGATGACAGAAGATGAAGTACAGGTCCAAATTGATTGACTTTACTGCTGAAAACACATACATGTACAAATTAAATTCAACATACACTTACGGCGTTATCTCCCAGAATGTCCAGCTTCTTCATCAACTCACTGATCGCAATGTCCTGAGGGAAAATAATAAACATCATTCAGGAAAACTAATAACTACTCAGGTGAGCTCAGGTGTGTGTAGGTGTATGCAGGTGTATTTACAGGGCTCTTCTTATTTCTCTATTTTGTGCCTCCTCTCCTCGCTCCTCCGGCTTGTGGCCCCAAATTCAATCTCAGCGCTTCATTTTGAACAACGTCCCAATTGCAAAATCTCAATGAGAGAGGAGGCGATCCGGAGGAGCTTTACGTGAGGAAACACAAGGATCTCCCTTGTGGAAGTCCTGTGGGCCACGGGACAAATAAAAGAGGCGAGACCACGACAGTGTGTTCGGATGATCAAACTCTCTGCACTTCACCGTTTGTGTAGCACCTGATATGTCTCTGTGTGAACCACTTTCTTTCATGACATTCATCTTGATATCTTTTTCTCTTAAATGTAGCTTCATCCAATTCATCTACTTTAATCCTGACACGATGTTTACAAGTGCAAACAGGCTGAATATGGCTAAATATTATGTCAATAAACATTCTCTAGTGTTCAGCATGTGTTTGTATTTCATGTTGTCATATAGACAGAATTTAATGTAAACATATATGTTGTCATGAACACGGTGATGCTTATCTTAAAGAGATCATAAAATAATAAAGAACAGATGATGCAGCTGTGACTCGTCATATTTATTTGATGTCTATTTAAAATGGCGGGTTCGACTCCTCATATCTCTTCCCTCACTCTTCTGCTTGCTTCACCCCGTGGATGGGACTTAGCATGAGGAGAGGAGGCAAGGAAAGGAATCAAGGATGCACAAACTAGAAAATGACAAAGGCCTCATGTGTCACCAGATGTAGGGTTACTCACAGGGACTCCCTCTGCCTCGCAGTAGATTTGTAGGGGACTGAGGCCTTCTGGGAAATGGAGTTGTTGGAAGTTAATGGCAGGTGAGCGTCGCTCCCTCTCCTGAACAGTAAACATGGTTTCCATAGAAACAGGGACACACGTGTCAGTGTGTTTTAACTTGTTGTTGTTGTTTACATCTGTCTGAATGTTTTAACTTGTTGTCGTTGTTTATGTATGTTATGACTGTTTGTTTATGTTGTTGTTGTTTACGTCTGTATTGTTTACCTCAAGCTCTAAGATCCGAAACTCCAGGAGTTCGTTCTGATCTCTGACGTCCTGGATTTCATTTTCCAGCTGCAGCTCTTCACCTTCCATTTGCTTCACCTGTAAACATCACAAATATACATATATGTATATATATATATATATATATATATATATATATATATATATATCTTCCTATATTAAAACGAGTCATACTAATATCTATGGAGCAAAATGTATGGTTCTATTACATTAATTCTTCTTCTTCTTTTGTTATTATTATTATCAGTTATTGTTGCTATTCAGTGTCTTATTTGGGACATAGTCATGCTCTGGGTCCAGGAAATTGAAATGTAGTTCCCATCATGCTTTGAGGGATGTAAACATGAAGTATACTGTTGCCATGGACACAGTGAGTTAGCTGTGAGTTACGTTTTACTGTCCTTGTATTCAAAGTGTCTCAATGATCTGGGTCCACATGGATGGACTACTACATCTGGATTACTTTGATGCTGAAGAAACATGATCAGTATTTTCTCTGTGATTTTTAAGTGGATTTATGGATACTTATTGCTGGATACTGATATCCTCACACTGAATGATCTCATTGTTTCTTATGTGTTTGCTTCACCTTCTCCACCAGCTTCTGATTCCTTTGATACAATGCCTGCTTCTCCTCCACCCACTTCACATCCTGAGAGACAGATAGACAGAAAGACAGACAGACAGACAGACAGACAGACAGATAGAGAGCGAGACAGACAGATGGACGGACAGAAAGACAGGCAGGTAGACAGCATTGTCAGTAGAAGTTAGATGTTTAGAACATGTTCAAATCAACATGACAGCAAACCACTAAAAATAAGACTTGTTTATTTTTCTAGTTGCTACCCAGGAGGCTTACTTTCATCTCTTATGAGTAAGGCTGGACCAAACAAGCTTTGAGGCTTTGTTCAAGTCATTGACATTTTAATTCTAAATCAACATTAACATGCTGCGCAGCTTTTTTTTTTGTTTGCATGTCTATCAATGTGTTTAAAGTCTTTCTGAACAGAAAACATTGATATTATTAGTATTATAGAATCAGAATCAGATTCCAATCAGATTTGAGCTATGTGTTATGAATTGCTTAGATCTAGTGTTAGGAATTTAAACAGGTCATAATTAATCTCCAATAAAAAAGTATAAATTTGAAAAAGCCTTGAAAACCCACGTTTATACCTGAAGTTACCTCGTTAACCCCAAATCCTGCTTCATAGTAATACATATTACTATTAGCATTCACAGTGTGTGTGTGTGTGTGTGTGTGTGTGTGTGTTACCAGTCCTTGTTGTTTCAGTGCGGACTCCAGGTCTGCAACTTTGGTTTGATATTGAGTGATTTCAGTTAGCAACTGCTCTCTGGTCTGTAAGACAGGGAATAGAACCATCAACCTGTTGGCACCCTGTTTCATTATACAGAATAGAACCATCAACCTGTTGGTGCCTTGTTTCATTACACGGAATAGAACCATCAACCTGTTGGTACCCTGCTCAGGGTTTGAGTCACCTTGATCTCCTTCTCAGCATCGTAGTTCACTCCGCTCGTCTCCGTCAGCAGAGCGTACGCTCGCTGCAGCGCCTGATACTCCTGAGTCAGCTGACGGTAACGGAACTCCTCCTCCTCGCGCACACACACCTTAAACACATAAACAAGTCAGTAAGAGATCCAGTAACAGAACCAGTGAGACCAGTAAAGGAACAAGTAACAGGACCAGTAAACGGAACCAGTAACATCCCCCCCCAACAAACATCCTGTGCTTTAGGACTTTAATGCCTTGCTTAACAAATGGTCAAGTGGCGGCATGGCTGCTGTTTGACTGCTGGTCCTCAGAGTCATCAGAGTCCTCAGTGTCCTCAGAGTCATCAGTGTCCTCAGTGTCCTCAGAGTGATAAGGGTTAGCCGGCAAAATTAAAAACCTCTCATAATTAAGATGTCTCTCTCCTACAGAAAGTGAACCTTTCAATCAGCTCCTCATCCTTGTAAATGAGCGTCTGTCCTGAAAAACTCAGCCCTCTAAAAGACCGCTCGATGTAGAATCGATATACGAGATGTCTTACAATCTCAATCAGTGTCAAAGTCTTTACTATGGAAACAACCTCGATTTTGACTTTAAACCTGCTCCTGACTAACATTTAGGACGAGTCTTAGCGAGAAGAAGGCTTAAGATGGTGCAACCAGACCCAATAGACTCTGACCCACCAGAGACCTGAACAGGGTCTAGGTGTTTATGTATCTGTGTGTGTGTCTGTGTATATGTCTGTGTGTGTGTTTACATTACATTACAGTCATTTAGCAGACGCTTTTATCCAAAGCGACAATAAGTGTATTGTGGCATCACAAGGGGACAGGTTGTGGAGGGGCGCTACATCCTCACCCAGGATCAGTGCCCACAACCCAAAATGGCCACCGGGCTAGAGACTACAGCTCCCAGACTGCCTCATCATGCACCCAGCTGCAGGTGCTTAAGGCCCCTAATTGAGGCAGGGCTGGGAGACTGAAGAAAGGGGAGAGCACCACGGCAGAGGAGGGGGGCCCGGAGTAGGAGAGAGGACGCCCTACATGGAGGAACAAACCACTTTCTCCTCTGGGACGCTTTATGTTGATTCATGGACTTTTTTGTTTGAGGTGTGATTTTGGAGTTAAAGGAACTGTCAGTGGGATGGACCAATAAAACCTTTATTTTTGTTTATACGGTCTGATTGTGCCTGTTTTATGCTCTCTTTTGCACTGCCCCACCCTAGGGACAGCCCGTGACACTACAGTATTCAACATCGGTATTCAAGAGAACTACTAGTCACCAGAAGTCATAAGTGCATCTCCTTTTTTAAACAAGCATCTAAGAGCATAAACCAGAGCAGAAGTACAGAAACAAACTAATATGAATACAATAAGTGCAACAAACTAGTACGGATACAGTAAGTGGTGAGTGGAAGGCTCAGGGTAGTGCTTCTTGAAGAGGTGAGTTTTCAGCCTGATGAAAGATGGGCAGCGACTCTGCTGTCCTGATGTCAGTGGGGAGTTCATTCCACCACTGTGGGGTGTAGAAAGATCGTAGAAAAGTATGAAAGCATAAAAGTATAGCTATTATAACTTGTAACCCTTTTGATTTCAAAATATAACCAGCACAACATATAGCTTGTTTACACTTTTTATAACCATCATAATGTGAATTGTTTTATTTTATGATAGCTGTGATTTAACATATAAACTGTTTAGAGTTAGACTCTTTGTTTAAAATAGTCACTTGAACCTTACAGTGCTTCTGGTTCTAGCAGGATCAAACCAGTTACCACCAGTTACATTCTGTGTCAGCCTAAGAGAGAGGAGGACTCATGTGTGAGTGACACATGAAATGAAGGAGGTGCCGGCCTTAGATCAGCATAAAAAGCAGCAGAAAAACTGAGAGTTTGGGGCTTCTCCCCACCCCAACTAGAGAATGGAAATGAGAGAGCAGACAGAAGAAGACCTCATTACAAAATCAGTGAAGGCTGACAGAGAGGAATGCTAGAATGAGTTATTGTAGCCACTGTAACTGTTTCATTGAATTGAAATTGTTGTATGTGAATCTTGTGTGAAAACCAGAAATAAAAACACAGCCTTACATTTAGTAAGTGTCTGAAGCAAATCAAAGTACTGGGAAAGCATCCTGAAACAAGAGATGTGTTGAGGTGGGTGAGGAAAGGAAGGAGTTCAGTCGCAACAGATTGAAGAAGAAGGGAGGGGATCGGGTCAAGGGAGCATGTGGTGGGGCGGTTAGATGTAACAACGTTGAGGACCTCGTTAGGGGAGAGGGGAGCAAGATAGGGTAAGATGGGGCATGGAGAGGGGAGGGAGAGCTGAGGGGAAGAGCTGGAGAGGGTAGAGAGGGAGAGGGGGGCTGAGAGAAGGAGGATCTGATATCGTTTACCGTCTTGTCAAAGAAGTTGGCAAATCATCAGGGAGAAGCGAGGAAGTAGGAGGAGGGTGTGGGGGTTGGAGGAGTGAAGAGAAAGTTTCGAAGAGTTTTTTAGGATTGGAAGCAGAGGTTAGGATTTTAGAGCAGAAGAAAGCAGCTTTAGCAGTAGATAGAGAGGAGGAACAAGTGGAAAGAAGAGATTGGAAGTTACGAAGGTCCTCTGGGAGTTTGCCTTTTCTCCATTTACACTCAGCCTCTCTTAGGCTCCGTCTGTCAGTACGCACTGAGTCCGGCAGCCGTGGGGCAGGTGGGGCAGGTGGGGCAGGTGGGGTTGGCCGTGCAGGTCTGGAGGTGACGGGACAGAGGTTGTCCAGAGAAGAGGAAAGGGTGGAGAGGAGAAGATCAGCAGCAATATCAGGGGACAGTAGAGAGAAGGATTCAGGGTCAGGGACAGCAGAGGTAACAGAAGAGGAAAGATCAGCCGGGAGAGGGAGCGGAGATGACTACGGGTAGAAACCATGTGGGTAGGTGGAGGGAGTACGGGGGGAGAGGAGAGGGAGAGGGACAGGGAGAGGACATGACAGAGTGGTCAGAGAGATGGAGCGGAGTGACGGAGAGGTTAGCAGTAGAACAGAGTCCAGTGAAGATGAGATCCAGCTGGTTGCCTTGTGGGTCGGAGGAGAAGAGGAGTGGTACAGGTCAAAGGAGGAGAGGAAGGAAGGAAGCGGTTCTAATTTATCAGTCTGGATGTTGAAGTCACCTAGCAGGATGAGTGCTGAGCCATCGTCATGGAAGTGAGAGACTAATGTGTCGAGCTCCTCCAGGAACTCAACAAGAGGGCCTGGTGGGCGATACACAACAGCAATGGTGAGCTTGACTGGATAAGTGACAGTCACAGCATGAAATTCGAAAGAGAACGGGGAGAACTGTGGAACAGAGACAAGAGAGTATTTCCATTTTGGGGAAATTAGCAGGCCAGTACCACCACCCCGCCTCGCAGTTCTGAGTACACATCTGACAGAGCTGCAGGTGTGATGGTGTTTTCTGGTGTGATCCAGGTCTCAGTTAGAGCAGGAAAGTTGAGGGAGAGCAAAGAAGCGTAGCCCGAGATTAACTCAGCTTCCGGCACTGCCGACTGGCAATTCCAAAGCCCCCCCGCCACCACTTGCTCGCCATGAGCTGAGAGAGTAGGATAGATGACATTAGTGGGGTCACGGCACCTGGGAGTGACCCAATGTCTACGTGACCACCGGACAAAGGAACGGACAGAAATAGGATGCAAACACATGGTAGTCAATATAAACAGATTATTGACCCGCAAGTACATGCTCGAGAAGTCTGGCTTGAAAAAGTCGCCCTGTTCCCTTTGTTCGCCTGACGCTTCCAACCTCCAGCAGTGCTGAAGGACAGCTACCTACTGATTGCTCATTGTCTGCCAGGAGTGCAAGTCACACCCTGGCACTTAGCAGAGCAATTGGCCGGGAGAAACTAAATCACACCTCCCTTACACAAGCAGAAACTGCAAAATTACTAACACTGAAGTGTATGTGTGTGTGTGTGTCTGTGTGTGTGTGCGTGTGTGTGTGTGTGTACCTCGTCTGTTTCTGTATCAGGAGTTCTGTCAGTGTGAAATGACAAAGATGATCCATCAGAGTCCACAGACACTTCCTCATCATAGCCATAGAACGTCTCTATGACCTGTGTGAGAACAGGAGAAAATTACAACAAGAGGACAAGAGAAGAAAAGAGAAGGAGAACAAGACAACAGGAGAACAACAGAACAACAGAACATCAGAACAACAGGAGAACAAGAGAAGAGAAAACAAGTTTGAAAGCTTGATGACGTTCTTACCCTGCAGGCTTTGAAGGTTCGTTTCCTCCTGACTGATTCTTGACGTCTGTGTCTCAGTAACATGTCTCTCTCCTGAAGGAAACACGCAGTTACATCAGTCATTCATTCATTCACTTATTCATTCATATATTCATTCATTCATATAGTGATTAATTAATTAATACATTCTTTCTTTCATTCATGCATTCATATATTAATTCATTCATTCATATATTAATTCATTCAGTCATTCATATATTAATTCATTCTTTTCATTTCACTTATAGTCATTCATTCGTATATTCATTTAGTTATTTATTCATTTATTTATTCATTAATTTATATATTCATTTATTCATTCGTATATTCGTTCGTTTATTCATTTATTAATTTGTATATTCATTTATTCATTCATATATTCATTTGAATATTCGTTAATTCATTCATTCATATATTTGTTCATTCATTCATCCAGCCATTGATACATTCATTCATTCATCAGGATTCGTGTTGGAATGATACAATTAAATCCAATATTAACTCTTTTAGCTGATTTTTGTCTCCTTCAGGTAATTTATTCTCCTGCTCAGTGTTAGTGTCACATTACTTAATGAATGACATCACACACAGTAGAAGTAGTGCTCATCAATACTTACTATAACATTCTTTACATAACCAGCTGTCTCCAGAGCCTGAAAACACAAAGAGTTTTATTTAAATATTGTTACTTCAACAACTGTGAAACATCAGCAGGTTAGAATCTATCAGCTGTGCTGGGTTTTGATAAATCGGTGGTGCTGTCCGTGGTGCTGAAGTGGCGGAAAGATTTGTAATTGTGACTTTTTCCCCTTTCAGTTTCCTCTTGGAACTTTAATATATAACAAGAAAATGCTGCCAGTTGAAACTGCAAAACAATACTAAAAATACTGGTGTAAAGTTGTAGTAGCAGTATTAAAAGTAGTAGTAGTAGTAGTAGTAGTAGTATAAGTACCTTGGACAAGTCATCGATGATGTGCTGTTGCTCCAGAACTTGTAAACGTAGAAACTCCATCTCTCTCTCATCCTGGCTGTAACCATGGTAACTCTTGGAGTGGCTGCGGTCCAGGTCGTTTAAAGAACTCGGTCTCCTCTGAGGACCAAAACAAAAGCTGCTGTTACCATAGCAACTACTGTCTAATACTAATCAATTAATACTCTCATAAGCCAGTGTACAACCATTGCAATGATTCTAATCTTCTCTCCAAAAAGTATTTTGTTCTATGTCATAATACTTGTTATATGGTCAGAGAGACTCAGGATGCCTCAGTGTTCTACTGAACAAAAATAAATTGAGTTTTCTAAACTAAGATGTCAACAAGTCTGATGCCTGTTCCGATGTGAGGGTCAAAGGACAGAGGATTGTAAAGCCCTCTGAGGAGAATTTGTGATTTTAGGCTATACAGGTCCAGAAGAAAAAATAGGAATCGGGTTTGACTGAAACAGAATTTCATTCTAAAGTAAAACAATTACTAAGAATTATAAGAATGAAAGGAGAAAAATAAGAGGCTAGAGGTGCGCGAGAGGAAAAATGTAATGGCGGTGCAGTCCTGTCTCCTAAAACGATCGGGACGATCGGGTGCCTCGCGGCGGGGGCGGCTGGAGACCTCGCATCCCGGCGCCAACGGGTGAGCGCCCGCCACTTGGAACCATAAAACCAAGTCCCGGATTTCACCCGGGGGACATTCTGGAGGTATTGTGGCCGGGTGATGTGCCTCGTTGCTGGGGAGGTATGAGCCGAGAGTGGCGGGTGTTATGGAGGTTTATATTACAACTGTGTTGTTCCCGTGCGTGGATGAGCGCATTTCTGCCGGAGACAGGCGGCGTGTTAGTATTCTGACCGCGTAATAGGGAGCAGGAGAGGCGGTGGTGGAGAGGGAAAAAAATGTTAAAGAGATGGTGGAATGTATGATTGGAGAGAGAAGTGAAAAAGTTGGACGTGATCCCGCGTCCAACAACAGTGTCGCGCGCATCGATGCTTTGTCCGAAGACGTCCTGGCTACATTAGTCGGTCACGTGAAGAAGAGTGAGTTTTACTCTCTGCAAGTAGACGAGCCTAAAGATGTGGCCAATCTGGCCAATCTTCTGGTGAACGTCCGTTACCTTTTCGAAGGCACGGTGCAGGAAGAGTGTTTGTGTTTTTTATCTTGTAAACAAACGCCAAGCACTGTTCTCTCATTAGTCCGATTTTTATGCGGCTCTGTTGCTTTTTTTTTTTAAGGTGTGTGGGGGGGGGGGATTGGGGGTGCGTGAACCCGGTCGGGATGTAGAAGGGGGTGCGTGGCCTAAAAAGTTTGGGAACCACTGCTGTAGACCATAACATCCTGATTAAGAGGCTTCGTGATTGGGTTGGCATATCTGGCATAGCGTTAGACTGGTTCACATCTTACTTCAATGACAGAAGTTTCAATGTCTGTGGGTGACTTTGTGTCTGTTACCTCTCCACTGTCTTGTGGTGTACCGCAGGGCTCGGTTCTGGGGCCTCTGTTATTTTCCTTTTATCTGTTACCCTTGGGGCCGATTATAAAAAGTTATAATGTGTCCTATCACTTATATGCAGATGATATCCAACTCCATCTGTCATTCAAACCCAGCGAGGCCTTCACATTAACTAGGCTCCTGGACTGTGTCAATGCCATCAAAGACTGGACGGCAGAAAACTGCTTACAACTCAACGACACTAAGATGGAGGTCCTAGTTATTGCTCCAGATGAGTTTGTCCCCATGATCAGGCAGATTATTAGTCCACTCTCCTCTGCTGCCCATTGCAACCTGCGCAATCTAGGGATTTTCTTTGATCGATCCATGTCGTTTGTCGTTTCCATCTAAGAAATATCAGTAAACTGAGATCTGTAGTATCAACACCTGAATTAGAGATGATCATACACACATTTATCTCTTCTCGCATTGACTACTGTAACTCACTTTTCACATCACTCAGTGTATCTGCTCTTAACCGTCTGCAGGTCATCCAAAACACTGCCGCCAGATTACTCACCAGGACAAATCGACGGTCTCACATCACCCCCGTACTCCGATCTCTCCACTGGATTCCTGTAGCATCTAGGATACACTTCAACATCCTCCCCATCACTTACAGAGCACTTCACGGTCAGGCTCCGGCTTATGTAGCTGATCTACTTCGCCCCTATTCACCCGCCCGCACTCTCAGGTCAAACGCTCGAGGTCTTCTGTCCCACGCACACGATTTAAGACCCGTGGTGACCGAGCCTTTGAGGCCGTGGCCCCGAGGCTCTGGAATGCTCTGCCTGCAACTCTACGCCTCGCAGATTCTGTGAATACTTTTAAAAAACAGCTCAAACCCACCTTTTTAGGCTGGCGTTTGAGTAAAAACCCATGTCCTCGACCTGCTCTTAAAATATGTTTTAAATTTTTATTTTATTTTTTATTATTTTTTATTTATCTATTTTTTATTTTTCTCTGTGTATGTAATTTATTGACCCTAGGGTCACATTGTGTTTTTAATGCTTTTAAATTTCTGCTCTGTTAAGCACTTTGTGATGTTATGTCTGTGAAAAGCGCTCTCTAAATAAATTTCATTCATTCATTCATTCATACACTGACAGGGCTACCATGTAAGGTGTCACCTGCCCATCGGGACTATCTAACATTCATACATTCGTAGGGACAGACTACGGGAGCACTTTGGGGTTCAGTGTCTTGCCCAAGGACACATGGAGATGGACTGGAGGAGCCGGGGATCGAACCTCCGATCCTCTGATTGAAGGACGACCCGCTGAGTCAGAACTCCCCTATTGTTTCACCACTTGTGTACATAACAGTTCTGTTTATTATCTACCTTTATTTGCACAGCTTTGTTGGCCTTTTCCCTAGCTAGTCAAAGTCCTTGTATGTGCCGATAAAGGTGATTCTGATTACCATAGTTACCATCTCCATGTTCTCCTGGGTGACGAAGCGAAGCTTGTTGTCGAGGCGACGCAACGTGAGAGACAGATCCTCGTTCTTCCTGCTCAGACGTTTGTTTTTGTCCAGAAGAGGAAGAAACTGACTCTCTGTCTCTCTCAGACGCTTCAGCTGCAGAAGGCAAAGAAAATACAGCAAATATAGAGAGAACACAAAGTACACATAATGTAGAAAAAAAGAAAGTGCATAAAATACAGAACATATACAATATACATAAAATAGACCTTAGGAGTGAGGACGGTTCTACATTGTGAGGACATTTCTGCAATGTGAGGACATGTATATATATATATATATATATATATATATATATATATATATATATATATATATATATAGATATACTGTATATATGTTGAGGAAGATTTTGCGTTGTGAGGACATTCAGGCTGGACCTTTGAAGGCTCAGATTGTGTTGGTGTCGGTCAGGGTTATGGGCTAGGGACTGCATAATGTCAATAAGAGCCATGAGTCTATTTACCATTAACAATTGAAGAAAGATGTTATGTGATGTGTTTGTTACCAGTTCGTTTCGTTCTTCAGACAGCAGAGCATTTCGATCCTCCAACTTCCTGACTACAGCACTGAGCTCAGCGATTTTTAACTGAAACCTGCGCGTGTCCCGGTCCTCCTGAGACTGTTTAGACACACACACACACACACACACACAGTTATTCTATTACAGAGGAGTTTCAGGTTCCTGCTATAACTCTTATAAGTCATCATGTTCAGTGTTGATGACAGTTTTTGATTAACATGAAAAAAGATGGAGGACAGTTTGAAAACAAGTGTTTCTTTGAACAAAAGTCAAAGCTACAATATGCACATATGGAGAGAACACAATCACTAAGAAACAATCACAGAGCTTCTGTCATCTCCACAAAGAATACATGTAGCTTCTGCCGAAAGTTGATCAAACAGCAGCTTATGCTCATGACCAATGATGTGTTGTATTCAATGACAAACAGCCAATCACAGAGTTTCACGGTCTGATGTGTGTTTTGTGGTAGTAGTAGTAGTAGTATTAGTGGCATTCATAGTAGAAGTAGAGGTAGTAGTAGTAATTGCAATTTGGAAAAGTTGCAGATGACTTGTTGAGGTGATAGTAATCGAAGTATTTGTACAATCACCCAGCTTCACAGTATGTTGATGTTTTATTGTAGTAGTGGTAGTAATTGTACTATTTGTACTTTGGAGAGGTTGCAATGATGTATTGTGGTGGAAGTGTAGTATAACGATTGGAACCTTGGATAGGTGATGTGTTGTTGTAGTATTTTTACTTTACTGATAGTCATCAAATCACAAAGCTCCATGGTCTGTTGTTTCAAACTTCATCACACACTCACACTGTTGACTATCAACTCTCTAGGAAGAAATATAAAGAATCTTCCACTGTTTGTCAGATAATGTCGACTTTCACTTTTCACAATGTTTGTGCAATCTTGAAGTGAAAGTGAACAGTGTCTGTCGCTGTTTGTGACATCTTCCAGTGAGAATCTGTCACTTGACTTGGAAGTCATGTAGTAACATCGGAAGTTTCATCCAGCAAGATGCTGTTCATCTGGTCATGTGACCTCTTCTGCCGTCACAGGTGGGGAGGACAGGTGAACTGTGAGCAGTGGATTGTGTGATCCTGAGGACCAAAGGGTTCACCTTTCTCTACAAGGAATGAGTGTTTGGATGGCTCAGTCCTAGTTGAGCAGTGGTCCTGGTGACTCTGAAGAAGCTGGAGCCTGGTGTGGAATGTCATGACTTCAAAGTTAACATGCTGTGTTTAAATTAATTTCATGCAGTAGGAGCAGGATGAGGTGGAGCTTACGGTGTGAGGAGCAGTGTTAGGGGTAGGGTTAAGGGCTTGACCAGGGTGGTTTAGTCCAACCCTTTGTGCATCTCTCAGGGCTGCGATCTGCTGCTCAGCAGCCTGAGTCTGCAGCTGGAGGCGATGAGCGTGTCCAGCCTGCAGCCCCAGGGCCTTATCCAAAACACTGACAGCTCTGTCCTTCAACTTAATCTCATCCATCTGCATATAGAGAGGTGGAAAGACAGACATGTACACAGGTTAGAGACATACAGGTAGATGTGGTAAGGCAGGTAGGTAGGTAGGTAAGTAGGATGTGATTACTCAGACAGGAAAGGAACAAGGTTAGTGAGACAAACAGGTGAGGGGTGGGGCTAAACACAACATGCACAAATTCATTTTCAACAAAGAAAGGATTGATGGGGAATCTAAGCACAGTCAGACCCCACTCAACTAGAGCCAGACCCCACTCAAAGAGAGCCAGACCCCCACTCACATAGAGTCAGACCCCCACTCACATAAAGCCAGACCCCACTCAAAGAGAGCCAGACCCCCACTCAAAGAGAGCCAGAACCCACTCAAAGAGAGCCAGACCCCCACTCACATAGAGCCAGACCCCCACTCACATAGAGCCAGACCCCACTCAAAGAGAGCCAGAACTCCACTCACATAGAGTCAGACCCCACTCAAAGAGAGCCAGACCCCACTCAAAGAGAGCCAGGCCCCACTCAAATAGAGTCAGACCCCACTCAACTAGAGCCAGACCCCACTCAAATAGAGTCGGACCCCACTCAACTAGAGCCAGACCCCACTCAACTAGAGTCAGACCCCACGCAAAGAGAGCCAGACCCTGACTTAACTAGAGCCAGACCCCACTCAAAGAGAGCCAGACCCAGACTCAACTAGAGCCAGACCCCACTCAAATAGAGTCAGACCCCACGCAAAGAGAGCCAGACCCCACTAAAATAGAGTCAGACCCCACTCAACTAGAGCCAGACCCCACTCAAATAGAGTCAGACCCCACTCAAAGAGAGCCAGACCCAGACTCAACTAGAGCCCACTCAAATAGAGCTAGACCCCCACTCAAATAGAGCCAGACCCCACTCAAAGAGAGCCAGACCCCCACTCAAATAGAGCCAGACCCCACTCAACTAGACCCGAGGATAATTTGACCCAATCCAAAATGCCATCGATCCCAAAGAGTTAACCAATGCCAGCAGCAGAAGCAACAACATGATTAATTCAATAAAGGTATCAAGATAATCAGGTATTTGACACATTAGACCTGCAGTAGTAAAACCAGACCCAATAAACCTGATTAGACTGAGAATAACTTGTGTTCCAGGTCTGTTATTGGATCCTTAGAACCAAGTGGACCGGTGAAGACCTCTCTTACTGGACAAAGCTGACTAGATATAATTATCCTTATATTAATAAATAGTCTTCCACAGTAGAGATAGTACAACTAATCACAGGACCACTGGTTCCCTCAGTCTGAAAGCTTCTCTTACAATCTGACATGTAACTGTAACATTACTTACTACTTTCCTGAAACAGCTGCTTTCTATTCCTAACAAAAGACAGTGCTCAGTGTGTAAACACAGATATGTTCTGTATGAGGGTCCGTATGTGATACCAGTCTGTTTGACTCTAACAGTCTTTTCATTGTGCCAGTCTGTGTAGCCAGTTTTTGTGTTCTAGTTTGTACATGGAGGTCATTGTGGATGTTATTATAATATTAATTATATATTAATATCACTAGTTGTGACTCAGGTATGTCAACAGTCATGAGTGAGTCGTACCAGTCGGCGTATCTCCCTCTCACAGTCTCTCTTAGTCCTGGTCAGCTCCTCCTGGTGATGGTGATGAGCTGATCTCAGCTCAGCTGCTCGGGCCTGGCAGGCCTGCTGTGCCGATGTGAGAGCCTCCTCAGCGCTCCTCTTGGCTCCTCTTTGCTCCTGCACCTCCTGCTGGAGGCGGCAACGCTCTGCCTCCCAGCTCCTCCTCGCATCCTCCACCTCTGCCAGTAGAGCACTCCTCACCTGAAGAATGACAGGATGGAGAGTCTGAAACATTCCTTCACACCTGAGGAGTTACATTATTCTTCACACCTGAGGAATGAAAAGATGAGGAGTCACATCAGCCTTTGACACATTGACTGTCACATCTTGTTACAGAGTCTGGAACATTGTATTGGCATTAAAGGAACTGCACTAAGTTTGTTTAAGTTCTATTTATCAGATCGATCTCAGTTTGTAATTGATGAAACCTCGAAGAACACCAACGTTAGTCATGGAGTTCCACAAGGTTCTGTGCTTGGACCAATCTTATTCACCTTATATATGCTTCCTTTAGGCAATATTATCAGAAAACACTCCGTAAACTTTCTTTGTTATGCAGATGATACCCAATTATAACTATCGATCAAACCAGATGATCATCAAGGACATGACATTGTCAGCTTAGATAAGAGCTGAATGGGGGTGCAGCCATTGAACCTTTCAATGGTCAATCAAAGAATGGTCACTGTTGTCCAAATGTCTTAGTGATGAACTCCTCCTACCCCACCATGTGCTCAAGGCCTTTATAAATCGTACACAACCAACACTCTGGGTACCTTCCTCCTTCAGACCGCATTGCACTCTGTATGATGATTGAACCTTCTCTGCGTAGAGAATAAATACTTTAAAGACAAACTTATTTTCTCAATGTTTCAAAATTTCAGTATCATAGGACTCACTCGGTACTATTGAATCATTTTTTCCACCGCAACAGACAGGTTGCTGTGCAGACAGACAGCTTGATGAGCAGACAGACAGCCCCTCACCTTGTCCGTGGACCCGTCCCTCAGCATCAGCACCAGGCCGTTGAGACGCTGAATCTCTCCGTCTTTGATCTTGATGACTCTCATCAGCTCCATCTCGTGTTGCCGTAGTAGCGTCTCTCTGCTCACACTCAGCTCCTTGTGCTTCTCTTCGTGGAGTTTGGTCTTCAGCTCCGTCACGGCAACCGTTGCCCGGTGATGCTCCGCCTTCAGCTCCTGACTCTTCTCTCTCTCCAGGCGGCTGACCTGGGATCAGTTGTACGTGAGTCGTAGTTCTTCGTGATCCCGATGCTACTCCGGGGTTTGTAGTTCTTACCTTGTTCTTTTCATGTTGTAGTTCAATCTGGATTTCCGTCAGTTTGGTTCTCAGCTCCTCATTGGCTGCTTGAAGGGTTGCCATGGCGTCAGGTCGCTCCCCCTTCCCTCGCCCCCCCGCTCCTCTCTTTGACATCACCACCACCAGCAGGCTCCGCCCCCTAAAGAGCTGTCTGTCAATCTGAAGTTTGACTACATCTGGACCTACGGACACACACAAATACACAAATACGCAACCTTTAATAAAGTCCAATGTGATTGGTCGA
The DNA here is from genome assembly GCA_028022725.1 of Lycodopsis pacificus. Classification (NCBI taxonomy): domain Eukaryota; kingdom Metazoa; phylum Chordata; class Actinopteri; order Perciformes; family Zoarcidae; genus Lycodopsis; species Lycodopsis pacificus. Next base: position 20,951,002 of record CM051708.1, read on the forward strand.
GTTCCTGGACTTGTTATCCAATAAAATACATTAAGCCAAAGTTACTTTGATTACTTTGTAATGTCACATATTCATATGTTCTATGTTGAAGTACTCACTTCTCGTTGACAGCTATCACACTGCATTCACTTATTTTTTATATATATATATATATATATATATATATACACACACATTATTGTAACATTACTCTGAGTATTACAATACAAGTAGTACAACATATATTCAACACGGTAGCGACGGGAATCAGGACAGACACTTGGGGAAAGAGCAGTAGTATCAGAAATAGTACACATAGTGTCATTAGTAGAACTAGCAGTAATAGTATCAGTAGCAGCAGTATGAGTAGGACTTGCATGTGTACTCTGTGGTTGTTCTGCAGCAGTATAATATTTATATCCCCATGAGAACACCAACAACATGCAGCGTGCACACACACACACACACACACACACACACACACACACACACACACACACACACACACACACACAGGCCTAACTGAGCACACATAGATGAATAGATGTAGATCACTCACCGTCCAATAGGAAGCCTCAGACACGGCATAGCTGAGAGTGTGTGTGTGTGTGTGTCTATAGGTTAGCCATATATTCTGAGCATGCTAATCAGCTAGCTTCACTACAGCTCACTCTGTTTCAGTGTGTGTGTGTCGGTGTGTGTGCTGCCGGCATCTGCCTCCATCCACCTGTCTGTTTCTCTCTCTGTCTGTCTGTCTCTGTTAGCATGTAGCTCTTGTCAGTGTGTGTTTGTGTGTTGATGCTGTTAGCTTCTCTGCAGCCTCTGCTTGCGTCATCCTCCTCCTCCTCCCAGCATCCTTCAGTGTGACACAGAGCTGAACCCCCAGAGGTCTGTCTCCCTCTGCTGGGGACTCACGGTTATAGCATCATCATGAAATCATAAATCATCACCACATCATCATCATCATATCATCAGAGGAGGATGAGGAGGAAGAAGAGGAAGAGGAGGAGGCAGAAGAGTAAGATGAGGAGGAAGGAGGAGAAAGAAGGAGGAGGAGGAGGAAGAAGGAGGAAGAGGAGGAAGAAGGAGGAGGAGGAAGAAGGAGGACGAGGTTCCATGTTCAGTCTGGATCGGTTCAGTCCACCATCTCCCTGTTCAGCCCAGGAACCTTGTTTGAAACCAGTGGATCAAAAACTTCCAGGCTGTAACATAACAAAAGGGTCGGAGGTTCGAATCCCAGCTCCTCGGTTCACATGTTGAAGTGTCCATAATAACTATTTTTGATCCCTTATCTGCTGGTTTTATAATTATGTCCTGATTTCGTTTTATTCTGTTTAATGCTTGTCTTTCTTCTGTGGTCAGATTATCCTTTCCTAAGGTTCTAGACGAGATGTTCTCGAGCTGTCGGATGTTATGACTAATCGACTTTTTCAGAACTTCAGGAACTGTGTCCCAGTCAGGTTCCCATTTCGAGGGTTCGATAAACAAACTCGGAACAGAACCCATAGTATATTTAAAGTGATTTAACAGTTTTAGACGTCTGTGATACCCATAGAGATCTCGCCGAAGACAGGGTAAGGGGTTAGGGTTAGGGTTAGGGTTAGGGAAAAGTAGTTTTCTGCCGGTTAGGGTAGGGTTAGGGTTAGGGTTAGGGTTAGGGTTAGGGTTAGGGTTAGGTTTAGTTAGGAGCGGGGCCCTCCTAAGAGGGCCACGAGGGGCACTGGCACAAGGGGGCTGTCCTTTAAAAAGGTTTTAATAAACCTCAAAAAAATAAAGTAAATAAAAAATAAAAATAAAAATAAAAATAAAAATAAAAATAAAAATAAAAATAAAAATAAAAATAAAAATAAAAATAAAAATAAAAATAAAAATAAAAATAAAAATAAAAATAAAAATAAAAATAAAAATAAAAATAAAAATAAAAATAAAAATAAAAATAAAGATAAAAATAAAGATAAAGGGTTAGGGTTATGGGTTAGGTTTAGTTAGGAGCGGGGCCCTCCTAAGAGGGCCACGAGGGGCACTGGCACAAGGGGGCTGTCCTTTAAAAAGGTTTTAATAAACCTCAAAAAAATAAAATAAATAAATAAATAAAATAAAAAATAAATAAAAAATAAAAAAAATAAAAATGTATAAAATAAAATAAAAACATTGAAACAATTTTATTAAAAACAGCCTGACAGCAGAGCAACCGCCAGCGGGGCCGACGGAGAGGAGATGCTAAAAGGAGAAGGGGAATTTAAAAACCAGGCAAACAAGGGGACAAGGAAAAAGAAGGCACAATCACACACAGTAATTCCCCAACAATTATAAATAAATGTATAAGTGCTTTTGAAAGAAAATAAAATAAACTAAGTAATAAGTGCTTTAAAATGTAAAAAACTATATAAGAAATAATTTAACATATAACAAATGTATATACACACCATCCACATCTAAAACTTTAAAAAGATAAATAAATAAATAGATAAGTGCTTTAAAAAATAATTTAAGTGATAAGTGCTTTAAAATGTACAAACATGCAAAAGTGGAAAAATGTGTAAAATTATGCCAAATAACCCTATTCACAGTAAGCCATAAAATCAGGAGTCAATAAAAACAGACTGGGCGTTAATATTTTTCATTCAGCCCGTGAGGGTCTATAGTACCCAGTCTGTGGATCCATTTCCTCTCCGCTGCTTGCCGCTGCGCCCTGCTCCACTGCCCGCTGCTCTCCAGGCCCACACTTTGGAGACCATGTGAGCCATGGAGTTTAAAATGTGCATATAGGACGCTCGTGCCATTCCCACTGTTGATCATATAAAAATGCTGCTTAATCCTAAGGTGTAGCTCATTCTTTGTCTCCCCCACGTACAGTTTGTGGCAGGCCCCGCATCTAAGAGCATAAACCACATTTGAAGCTGTGGGTGGTAGGGCCTGCCCCAGGTTAAAACCGAGTCTGCTCTGGGGGTTAAAAACGTGGGGGAGACGCATAAAACCGATCTCCGAACCTCGAAGCGCCTCCCTCCTGGTCTCTTTTTTGTTTAGGTCAGTGTGGACCAGGATGTCTTTAAGATTTTTATTTCTACGAAAGGCGGAGATCACACGGCTGTCCTCCAGGGCGGCACAGTGTTCCCTCGCCCCCTGAAAATTGTTCTTAATACTCTTGAGGAGGTTGTGGGTAGCCTCTGAAAAGGTTAAAATCAAGGGGACGAGGGACTGGGCAGGCGGTGGTGGGGTGTCGGTGCCGCCTCTGAAGGTGTCGGCGACCTCCGCCTTAATCGTTCTCAGGAAGCGCTTCGAGTAACCCCTGAGTCTCAATGCGCCAAAAAGGGTGCTGGTTGCCTCCTCCACATGGCCCGGGAGGGTACAGATCCTGTGGAACCGGATCAGCTGAGACTTGATGAGACCTCTGTAGGTGTGTTTGGGGTGGTAACTGGATTTATGGAGGAGGGCGTGGCGGTCCGTTTCCTTAAAATGAACTTTCGTGGCCAGGGTTTTGTTCTGGTCGCTGGATTCTTGGAAGAAAACCCTGGTGTCCAGGAACTCGACCGAAAGGTGTTGAAGGTTATGTTTGAGTTTTATTTTCGGGTGATGTGAATTTAAAGTGTCCAAAAATGTGTGGAAGTGCTGTTCAGTGTGGTCCCAGAGGCCGAAGATGTCATCCAGGTACCGGAAGTAGAGGAGGGGTTTGTGTTTGAGTTTGAGAAAAGCCGTTCTCTCCCAATGGGCCAGGTAGATGTTAGCATACGCCGGAGAGTATTTCCGGCCCATAGCACACCCGCACAACTGGAGATAGTGTTTATTGTTAAATGTGAAGTCGTTCCGAGTCAGGGTGATGTTGAGGAGTTGGATTATTTCTTGATCAGGTCTATCTGGGTTGGGGTATTTATTAAAAATGTCTTGAATGGCAATGAGGCCCAGTGGAGTTTCAATATTGGTGTACAGAGATTCAATGTCAATGGTGAAAAGAAAGGTATGACCGGGTACCTGGAGGTTTTTAATTTTATTGATGAAGTGATAAGTGTCCTGAAGATAACCGGGGTGAAGTTGTGAAAGCGGATTAATAAAGTGGTCAATATATTCTGTGATGTTGTAGGACTCGGAGCCGCAATCGCTGACTATAGGGCGGCCGACCGGAACCACAGAAGGGACCGTCCAAGTCGCAGGAGGCTTGTGTATCTTGGGGAGCAGGTAGAAGAGGCGAGGCCTGGGCTCATCAGGACCGTCCAGGTATTGTTTTTGTTTGGAATTGATGTATTGATTGTCATGTAGGCTATGTGTAATGTTCCTAATGAGCTGTTGTGTTTCTAGCTGTAATGATTGCGTGAGTGGTGCATAATATGTGTTGTTATTTAATTGTCTATCTGCTTCTAATATGTAATTATGTCTGTCCTGTAAAACAATTTGGCCCCCTTTGTCGGCTGGTTTGATGACTATGTGTTTGCTATTACCCAATGTTTTAAGAATGTGTTTGTGTTGCTGACTAATGTTAGGCTGCGTGTGTGCAAGGGGGCGCCATCGTGTCAGTGCTGCTAGATTTTTCTGAATGAGTTGTGTGATCTGAGGTGAGAGAGTGTTGAGGCGTGGTTCCCAGCAGGACGGTCCAGTGAACGGGACAGGCTCTCGCCCCGGTGCGCCCCAGAAGTGATCTAACAACTTCAGCCTCCTGTGAAAGTTGTGGAGATCCCCTCTGAGCTCCGGTCGGGTGGGGGGTTTGGGTGTAGGAATGAAGGTAAGTCCTTTTTCCAGTATCTCCAGTTGGGTAGGTGTGAGGGAGAGACCGGAGCAGAGGTTGGTGATATTAGACAAAGGGGGAGATGTGTGATGACATTCCTCCCCCGTTACCAGTTTAACTGCTGTTTCCAGTACCCGAACAACATCTCCGCCGTCTGGGGTGTCCAGTGGATGTTGTCACCAGTGACCTGAAAAAGAAGGGGATTAATTTCGGATAAAAAATGATATTTGCTAGAGATGGTGGTGTTGAGGAAGTTGAGGAGTGCTTGTTTCCGGGGGTTTAAAGAGGGGGAAAAGTTAATGATGGGGATGTAAATGGTGGCGTTTGGAAAGGTGAGGTGAGCAGTTCTCCAGAGTGTTCTTAACTGTTTAACAATGGTGTTGGTTTCGTGTTCTGAAAGGCAGTTGTTCAGGCCTACTGATAAAATAACATGAAGTGGTTGTGGGTGAGGAGTGAGTTTAGTTAAAATTGCGTTTATGTGATGGAAGTTTGCACCGGGGTAACTGTCTACTTGAATGTGTGGGTGGGTGAATTTTGGGATGCGGGACAGGTTCGAGTCCCCAATCACCAGGGTCGTCTTCCGCACCTCCAGCGACCATTCCTGGATTTTGCGGAAAGTGTGGGGGTGTGAGTGTGGTTCCGGGCGTCCTGGAGAGCCGGGGTTAGGGTTAGGGTTAGGGGTTAGGGTTAGGGTTAGGGTTAGGTTTAGTTAGGAGCGGGGCCCTCCTAAGAGGGCCACGAGGGGCACTGGCACAAGGGGGCTGTCCTTTAAAAAGGTTTTAATAAACCTCAAAAAAGGGTTAGGGTTAGGGTTAGGTTTGGGTTAGGGTTAGGGTTAGGGTTAGGGTTAGGGTTGGGTTAGGGTTAGGGTTAGGGTTAGGTTTAGTTAGGGTTAGGGTTAGGGTTAGGGTTAGGGTTAGGGTTAGGGTTAGGGTTAGGGTTAGGGTTAGGGTTAGGGTTAGGTTTAGTTAGGAGCGGGGCCCTCCTAAGAGGGCCACGAGGGGCACTGGCACAAGGGGGCTGTCCTTTAAAAAGGTTTTAATAAACCTCAAAAAAATAAAGTAAATAAAAAATAAAAATAAAAAGATAAAAATAAAAATAAAAATAAAAAAAATAAAAAATAAATAAGAATAAATAAATGAAAAAAATAAAAATTTATAAGATAAAATAAAAACATTGAAACAATTTTATTAAAAACAGCCTGACAGCAGAGCAACCGCCAGCGGGGCCGACGGAGAGGAGATGCTAAAAGGGGAAGGGGAGTTTAAAAGCCAGGCAAACAAGGGGACAAGGAAAAGGAAGGCACAATCACACACACTAATTCCCCAACAAATATAAATAAATGTATAAGTGCTTTTAAAATAAATAAAATAAACTAAGTAATAAGTGCTTTAAAATGTAAAAAAACTATATAAGAAATAATTTAACATATAACAAATGTATATACACACCATCCACATCTAAAACTTTAAAAAGATAAATAAATAAATAAATAGATAAGTGGGTTAGGGTTAGGGTTAGGGTTAGGGTTAGGGTTAGGGTTAGGGTTAGGGTTAGGGTTAGGGTTAGGGTTAGGGTTAGGGTTAGGGTTAGGGTTAGGGTTAGGGTTAGGGTTAGGGTTAGGGAAATCGTTTGGTTTGGTTAGCCCACTGCTGTAAAGCACTGGGTTTGCCTATGCACTGTCACATAACCCGCCCAACCCAGGAACCCTCAGCCCTCATTGAGGCCCCCCGGTGTTTTGGTGCCTAATCTGGCGATCCAGACTCTCTCCTTGTGTCTCCTTTGTGACACATTCCACCCTGTGTTACATTCAACAACAGTGGTCCTGAGTGAGTCCCAGCCATGTGCTATAAAATGTTTCACCAGGTGTGTGTCTGTCTTCTTCTTCCTGACAATGTTGTACCTGTGCTGGGTAAATCTGGTGGAGACTGAGTTACCCGTTTCCCCCACATACTGAGACTTGCATGTTCTACAATAAATTAAATAAACACAATTTGTGGTCTTCAGACTCCCCCTCGTCTTATTTTGAAAGGTTTCTCCAGTATTATGGTTCTGTATCCACTGTTTGTGTTTAAAATATGTCTCTGCTTTTTTAGGTACCGGGACCGAGGCAGATCCTATTTTGGCCCTCACGAGGATATCTTTTAAATTTTTATTCCTCCTGTAAGCAGGAAGAATGCTGTGATTTTGTAAAATGTTCGTCCCTGTGGTGATTCTCTGAAAGTTTTTTTTACATTTATTGGATAACTCCCTGGTGGATGGTGAGAATCTGGTGATCAGGGGAATATTACATGTGACCATGATCGGTTTGGTTTCCAGAAATGTTCTGTAACATTTTCTGCAGAAGGTCCTGGAGTACCCCCTAGTGGACAAAGCTGTGAATAGGATTTTGACTGCTTTGTGAAAATCTTCCGGCCTGGTGCAAATCCTATGAAACCTAAGTAGTTGTGACTTTATGAGTCCTGCATATGTATGTTTGGGGTGGAAGCTGGTCTTGAAAAGTAGGGCATGTGTGTCTGTTTCTTTAAAGAAGACCTTAACGTCCAGTGTTTTATTTTCTTTGAATTTGTCTCCTTTATAGGTGGTTGTGTCCAAAAAGTCAACTGTTGTGAGACTATGTGTGGACTTAATTTTTATAGATTCTCTGTGATTATGTAGAGTATTGAGAAATGTGTCAAATTCTTCTCTGGAATGTTGCCATATTCCCCAGATGTCGTCCAGAAATCTGTAATAATGCAGTGGTTTCAATGTGCAGGCCTTAAGGGCTGATTCCTCCCACTCTGCCATGAAGATGTTTGCGTATGCTGGAGCGAATTTCTTCCCCATAGCTGTTCCTTTAATCTGCAAAAATATATCCTGATTGAACACAAAGTCGTTTCTCCTGAGATTAATTTCTAGGAGTTGCAATAGCTCCTTGTCTGGCCTGTGTTTGTTGGGATTTCTTTGAAAGATATTTTTTATGGCTTGCATGCCCTCCTTCGTGTCTATATTTGTGTACAAGCTGTCAATATCAATGGTAAACAGAATAGCATCTTCTGGAATAATTAGTTCTTTCACCAGGTCTACAAAGTGATATGTATCTTTGATGTAGCTTGGATGTATAATTGAGAGTGGATTAAGAAAATAGTCCAAGTACTCTGCTGTATAATATGTCTCACTATTGCAGTCTGAAACTATAGGTCTCCCCGGAGGAATGATGTGTGGTATGCTCCACTTTGCAGCATCCTTGTGGATTTTTGGCAGCATGTAAAATATTCTGGCTCTGGGTTCATTGTCCCCCATCAGATAATGCTTTTGTTTTTTATTTATGAAACCCTTTTCACAGAGAGAATTTAGGATTTTGTTCACCATAGGTATTGTTTCCAAATAGATCGGTTTGTTTAATTTGACATAATACCTAGGATCGTTCAATTGTCTGTAACCCTCCCATAAGTACTGTTCTCTGTCCATAATTACAATTGAGCTGCCTTTATCTGCTGGTTTGATAACTAATCTTTTGTTTTTTGTCAATTCCAATAGGGCAAGATATTCTTCAGGGGTCAAATTTGGAGGTGTCTGGTGATTAGTGAAATACTCTTGAAAGTACTTTGTGTCAGCCCTGATGATTTTGACTATCTCTTGGGGGATTACTGATTGTGGGGGAGACCAGTTAGATTTGTGTATGAATCTTAATCCGGTTGTTTCAGGTGAGTCCTCGTAATAGGCTGCTAATTTCAGTCTCCTGTGATACTGCTGTAAGTCAAATCTAGCTTGTAATTTGATGTCCTCATTAGTGCCTTTAGTGGGAATAAAACTCAATCCTTTATTCAGGAGAGAAAGTTGGTTAGCGGTGCATATGAAATTTGTGGCCAAATTGATAACTGTTTTGTCCCCCTCCTTAGCAGGTAGGTTAGTGGGGGCTTCTAGTTTAAACCAAGATGACAACACCAGTGATCAAAGATAACCTTTGCTGTTCGAGATGTCCAATGGATGTGGTTGTGGTCCGTCCTGAATACCTCCTCCTGCACTGTTGGGATGTGGTTCTCCAGGGCGGCAATGTGGGTGTTCAGGTGAGTCAGCCGCCGTTTTTCCTGAAGAGGGAGGCCGGGGGAGAAGTTGATTTGTGGGACCAGTACCTGTGCAAGAGGAAACTTGAGCTTACACATTCTCAGTGTTCTCTGCAGCTGTTTGACTGCAGTCTCTTTGGACTTCTGGACTCTGTTGTTCAGGCCGAAGGCGAGGATGATTTTCTCCACTGGTCCTGTGGTCCTGGCGTTTTCCAGAATGCCTTCAGCATGTCTGAGGTTGGCCCCTGGAAAGCCGTCGACCTGTAGTCCTGTGATGTTGTATGCGGGAAATCTGTTGACATTAGAGTCTCCAATTATGATGCATTTATCTTTAATGTAGAGGATCCAATCGTGTGGCTTTCTGGATGATGTCAGGTGTCTGGTGGGATGACAGGGTCCGGATCCCTGTGGCGTGGTGACGTCCCCAGGTGTGCGGCCCAGTAGGGTCTGTACTGTAGTCTGGAGTCTGTTCCCCCCACGAGGGGTGAGTGACCCTGGGCCCATATTCCCGCTTGTGTGGGATGTGTTGTCCAGATCTTGGTCCCCTGGAGCTGTGAGCTCCTCCTGGGAGAGTTCCTCAGGGGAGCTGGTGACGGACAGCGCATCTTGGTTGTCCGTATTTAGTGTCCTGGGAGGGGCCACTCTGGGGAGGGTCAGAGGGTTGGCTCCTGTTGCTGTTCTCGGCACGAGAGAGAAGGAGCCTCCCCTGCAATGGCGGCCGGCAGTTCGGATCTGCATCCTCTGTGGACGTGGGGAAGGATGTTGAAGGTTAGTGGGCGTGTCCTCATTCCCTCGTGGTGGAGGGGGGAGGTCCTCCCTCTGGGACTGGGACAAGATGGGGGTGCTGGGTGCACTCTGATCTGCCCCAACTGTTGCCGTCTCCCTCTGTGCTGCGGGTTCAGGAGACCTGTCCCTCGGTGTTGGTGCTCCATCTGCTGACTCCAGATCTGAGCTGCTGGAGGAATCATCGCACTCCTCCTCTGTGAGCTGCCTCAATGTGTCTGTGATCACCTGTTCTGCCTTTTCTAGTGTGTCATCAGCTAGTCTCTTTCCCAGGCTCCTTTTAGCCCAATTTGAGGCTATTTGAAAAGGAGCTCCCCATTCTTTAACTCTGAGCTTAGAGAGTGCCTCCAGTTCGACTTCCGCTGTCTTCTCATAATGCTCTTTGAGTGTTTTTAAAGTGTTTCTAGCCCAATTCTTGGCGTTGCCTTCAATTGTCTTTAAAACGTTGGGATTTGGGATTGCAGGTTTGATGGCTGTGGTCAGATGTTTAGCCATTTTTTCTATAGTCAAAGGAGGTTTTTCATTTGTGACATTTAGAAAATGATGTAATGTCTTTATCACCTTGAACAGAATGCGGCACTTCAAAGCAAAGTCCGGGTCGTCCGACCTGGGTCCGCTGTCATCTCGTTGTTCGCGGCTGCGGGAGTGTTGCCGCGTCGTTCCGCGTCCGCCGTCGCGTCGTCCTGCTCCGTGCGTGTTGTTGTGGCCCTCCCCGGTCCGTGGTCGGCGGGTGCTGTGGTCTCGAGCTCTTCTGCGACCATGCTCTCCCTCCCTGTTCCCCCGGGGCGGGTCGCGTCGTTGTCTAGTATCTCGTTGCAATGCGCTCCTCACGATAGGAGCGCGCACTCCGCGAACTCGCTCCGGCGAGCTGCGGCGCGAGCCGGAAACATGGCCTCTCCGGCTGTAATAGTCTCTTTCTGTTCTTCTTACCGGGCTGGTCCGGTGGTGGTTGGAGTGGTCACGGTGTCGGAATGGCTCCGTACGCCGTGGGGGTGTGTCATCTCTGTCCGTGGCGCGCTGTGTCCAGGTGCGCTCCGTGCGTCCGTCGCGCCTGGACCGAGACCCACCTCCGTGTGCCCGTCGAGGGGAACCATGACGTCTAACAGGGCCGCCTTCATCAGGTCTGCGCCCAGTTCTAGTGACCGAGGCGTACGACCGGCGGTAACATGGTGACGGAACGCGGTGTCTATGAGTTGAATCAGTGCGCCACGCTCCGCTCCGGGTGCCCTGTCCACTGTGCTCGTATCCGGTAATGTTTACTTCGGGATACTCATTGAGCCTACGGTTGTCCGAGTGGACCCTACCTCTTCGGGGGGAGGCAGGTCTGCCGTGGTGTTCTGGGCTGTGGTAGCGTGTTCTGCGGTCTCTGCTGCGTTCATCTCTATGCCGGTCCGTATTTCGTTCACGTCTGTATGTGTCCCTGCCAGCCATGATGGCCCCCGGCGGGAGCCTTCGCGAGGAAAAAGTTGCAGAAGCCTTGCGTTTTACCTTTTATTCTCGTTGGTTCAAGTTAAACACAATAAACAACTAAAAAATCTAAAATAAAGCGACGTTTCGGTTAATATTTAACCTTCATCAGGCTGAAAATAAGCATTGTAATTAAGAGTTAACTACAATGGACTGGGTCATGCTAAGTACGTTCGTACTACGGCGTGCTCTGAGTAACAGGAAGGGGTGGGGCATAACATTGCTTAAAGGTCAAGTGTCAACCAGACATATAGAGGTGGGTGTCCCTCTAGTCATGTGACCCCCCCTAAAGCCTATAACTCGACTCCAAACTGCGTATTGTGGTTACAGTGTACATTGTTACATACAAATATGTGGATTTCCAAATAATAACAGCGAGTTGTCTGTTAAATACAATAAAGACTTCTATGCAATAACAGAGAACAACATTTGCATTCATATTCATTTGTACATTTGTATCAATTGTTTTTACAGAATGAACACTGTACATGCAGGTAAATGATCTGGTGACATGAGTTCATGACTGCAAATACATGTCATGATGACCAGGTAAGTATTCTTCACAATAAACAACAATTTTATTGCATTCATGTGATTCCAGGTTGTGTGTTAAGATTTGTATTCCAACAGGTTGAGATTAGTATACAAATCACGGTTAGGTCTTAGAAAAATGCCCCCTCCTGGTTATGTTTAGGACTGGGGCCTGCCAGTCATTCAGGTCCCCCACTTGGTTATGGTTAGGACTGTGAAAACCGGAGGGCTTAGAAGAGCGCCCCATCCTGGTTATGTTTAGGACTGGAGACTAATAACATTTCGGTCCCCCACTAGGTTATGGTTAGGGCTGTAAAAACCGGAGGGTCCCAGGAAGAACCAAAAGGACCCAGATCGGGCAGGAAGGCACTGGCTGGGTAGGGAAATCGTTTGGTTTGGTTAGCCCACTGCTGTAAAGCACTGGGTTTGCCTATGCACTGTCACATAACCCGCCCAACCCAGGAACCCTCAGCCCTCATTGAGGCCCCCCGGTGTTTTGGTGCCTAATCTGGCGATCCAGACTCTCTCCTTGTGTCTCCTTTGTGACACATTCCACCCTGTGTTACATTCAACAACAGTGGTCCTGAGTGAGTCCCAGCCATGTGCTATAAAATGTTTCACCAGGTGTGTGTCTGTCTTCTTCTTCCTGACAATGTTGTACCTGTGCTGGGTAAATCTGGTGGAGACTGAGTTACCCGTTTCCCCCACATACTGAGACTTGCATGTTCTACAATAAATTAAATAAACACAATTTGTGGTCTTCAGACTCCCCCTCGTCTTATTTTGAAAGGTTTCTCCAGTATTATGGTTCTGTATCCACTGTTTGTGTTTAAAATATGTCTCTGCTTTTTTAGGTACCGGGACCGAGGCAGATCCTATTTTGGCCCTCACGAGGATATCTTTTAAATTTTTATTCCTCCTGTAAGCAGGAAGAATGCTGTGATTTTGTAAAATGTTCGTCCCTGTGGTGATTCTCTGAAAGTTTTTTTTACATTTATTGGATAACTCCCTGGTGGATGGTGAGAATCTGGTGATCAGGGGAATATTACATGTGACCATGATCGGTTTGGTTTCCAGAAATGTTCTGTAACATTTTCTGCAGAAGGTCCTGGAGTACCCCCTAGTGGACAAAGCTGTGAATAGGATTTTGACTGCTTTGTGAAAATCTTCCGGCCTGGTGCAAATCCTATGAAACCTAAGTAGTTGTGACTTTATGAGTCCTGCATATGTATGTTTGGGGTGGAAGCTGGTCTTGAAAAGTAGGGCATGTGTGTCTGTTTCTTTAAAGAAGACCTTAACGTCCAGTGTTTTATTTTCTTTGAATTTGTCTCCTTTATAGGTGGTTGTGTCCAAAAAGTCAACTGTTGTGAGACTATGTGTGGACTTAATTTTTATAGATTCTCTGTGATTATGTAGAGTATTGAGAAATGTGTCAAATTCTTCTCTGGAATGTTGCCATATTCCCCAGATGTCGTCCAGAAATCTGTAATAATGCAGTGGTTTCAATGTGCAGGCCTTAAGGGCTGATTCCTCCCACTCTGCCATGAAGATGTTTGCGTATGCTGGAGCGAATTTCTTCCCCATAGCTGTTCCTTTAATCTGCAAAAATATATCCTGATTGAACACAAAGTCGTTTCTCCTGAGATTAATTTCTAGGAGTTGCAATAGCTCCTTGTCTGGCCTGTGTTTGTTGGGATTTCTTTGAAAGATATTTTTTATGGCTTGCATGCCCTCCTTCGTGTCTATATTTGTGTACAAGCTGTCAATATCAATGGTAAACAGAATAGCATCTTCTGGAATAATTAGTTCTTTCACCAGGTCTACAAAGTGATATGTATCTTTGATGTAGCTTGGATGTATAATTGAGAGTGGATTAAGAAAATAGTCCAAGTACTCTGCTGTATAATATGTCTCACTATTGCAGTCTGAAACTATAGGTCTCCCCGGAGGAATGATGTGTGGTATGCTCCACTTTGCAGCATCCTTGTGGATTTTTGGCAGCATGTAAAATATTCTGGCTCTGGGTTCATTGTCCCCCATCAGATAATGCTTTTGTTTTTTATTTATGAAACCCTTTTCACAGAGAGAATTTAGGATTTTGTTCACCATAGGTATTGTTTCCAAATAGATCGGTTTGTTTAATTTGACATAATACCTAGGATCGTTCAATTGTCTGTAACCCTCCCATAAGTACTGTTCTCTGTCCATAATTACAATTGAGCTGCCTTTATCTGCTGGTTTGATAACTAATCTTTTGTTTTTTGTCAATTCCAATAGGGCAAGATATTCTTCAGGGGTCAAATTTGGAGGTGTCTGGTGATTAGTGAAATACTCTTGAAAGTACTTTGTGTCAGCCCTGATGATTTTGACTATCTCTTGGGGGATTACTGATTGTGGGGGAGACCAGTTAGATTTGTGTATGAATCTTAATCCGGTTGTTTCAGGTGAGTCCTCGTAATAGGCTGCTAATTTCAGTCTCCTGTGATACTGCTGTAAGTCAAATCTAGCTTGTAATTTGATGTCCTCATTAGTGCCTTTAGTGGGAATAAAACTCAATCCTTTATTCAGGAGAGAAAGTTGGTTAGCGGTGCATATGAAATTTGTGGCCAAATTGATAACTGTTTTGTCCCCCTCCTTAGCAGGTAGGTTAGTGGGGGCTTCTAGTTTAAACCAAGATGACAACACCAGTGATCAAAGATAACCTTTGCTGTTCGAGATGTCCAATGGATGTGGTTGTGGTCCGTCCTGAATACCTCCTCCTGCACTGTTGGGATGTGGTTCTCCAGGGCGGCAATGTGGGTGTTCAGGTGAGTCAGCCGCCGTTTTTCCTGAAGAGGGAGGCCGGGGGAGAAGTTGATTTGTGGGACCAGTACCTGTGCAAGAGGAAACTTGAGCTTACACATTCTCAGTGTTCTCTGCAGCTGTTTGACTGCAGTCTCTTTGGACTTCTGGACTCTGTTGTTCAGGCCGAAGGCGAGGATGATTTTCTCCACTGGTCCTGTGGTCCTGGCGTTTTCCAGAATGCCTTCAGCATGTCTGAGGTTGGCCCCTGGAAAGCCGTCGACCTGTAGTCCTGTGATGTTGTATGCGGGAAATCTGTTGACATTAGAGTCTCCAATTATGATGCATTTATCTTTAATGTAGAGGATCCAATCGTGTGGCTTTCTGGATGATGTCAGGTGTCTGGTGGGATGACAGGGTCCGGATCCCTGTGGCGTGGTGACGTCCCCAGGTGTGCGGCCCAGTAGGGTCTGTACTGTAGTCTGGAGTCTGTTCCCCCCACGAGGGGTGAGTGACCCTGGGCCCATATTCCCGCTTGTGTGGGATGTGTTGTCCAGATCTTGGTCCCCTGGAGCTGTGAGCTCCTCCTGGGAGAGTTCCTCAGGGGAGCTGGTGACGGACAGCGCATCTTGGTTGTCCGTATTTAGTGTCCTGGGAGGGGCCACTCTGGGGAGGGTCAGAGGGTTGGCTCCTGTTGCTGTTCTCGGCACGAGAGAGAAGGAGCCTCCCCTGCAATGGCGGCCGGCAGTTCGGATCTGCATCCTCTGTGGACGTGGGGAAGGATGTTGAAGGTTAGTGGGCGTGTCCTCATTCCCTCGTGGTGGAGGGGGGAGGTCCTCCCTCTGGGACTGGGACAAGATGGGGGTGCTGGGTGCACTCTGATCTGCCCCAACTGTTGCCGTCTCCCTCTGTGCTGCGGGTTCAGGAGACCTGTCCCTCGGTGTTGGTGCTCCATCTGCTGACTCCAGATCTGAGCTGCTGGAGGAATCATCGCACTCCTCCTCTGTGAGCTGCCTCAATGTGTCTGTGATCACCTGTTCTGCCTTTTCTAGTGTGTCATCAGCTAGTCTCTTTCCCAGGCTCCTTTTAGCCCAATTTGAGGCTATTTGAAAAGGAGCTCCCCATTCTTTAACTCTGAGCTTAGAGAGTGCCTCCAGTTCGACTTCCGCTGTCTTCTCATAATGCTCTTTGAGTGTTTTTAAAGTGTTTCTAGCCCAATTCTTGGCGTTGCCTTCAATTGTCTTTAAAACGTTGGGATTTGGGATTGCAGGTTTGATGGCTGTGGTCAGATGTTTAGCCATTTTTTCTATAGTCAAAGGAGGTTTTTCATTTGTGACATTTAGAAAATGATGTAATGTCTTTATCACCTTGAACAGAATGCGGCACTTCAAAGCAAAGTCCGGGTCGTCCGACCTGGGTCCGCTGTCATCTCGTTGTTCGCGGCTGCGGGAGTGTTGCCGCGTCGTTCCGCGTCCGCCGTCGCGTCGTCCTGCTCCGTGCGTGTTGTTGTGGCCCTCCCCGGTCCGTGGTCGGCGGGTGCTGTGGTCTCGAGCTCTTCTGCGACCATGCTCTCCCTCCCTGTTCCCCCGGGGCGGGTCGCGTCGTTGTCTAGTATCTCGTTGCAATGCGCTCCTCACGATAGGAGCGCGCACTCCGCGAACTCGCTCCGGCGAGCTGCGGCGCGAGCCGGAAACATGGCCTCTCCGGCTGTAATAGTCTCTTTCTGTTCTTCTTACCGGGCTGGTCCGGTGGTGGTTGGAGTGGTCACGGTGTCGGAATGGCTCCGTACGCCGTGGGGGTGTGTCATCTCTGTCCGTGGCGCGCTGTGTCCAGGTGCGCTCCGTGCGTCCGTCGCGCCTGGACCGAGACCCACCTCCGTGTGCCCGTCGAGGGGAACCATGACGTCTAACAGGGCCGCCTTCATCAGGTCTGCGCCCAGTTCTAGTGACCGAGGCGTACGACCGGCGGTAACATGGTGACGGAACGCGGTGTCTATGAGTTGAATCAGTGCGCCACGCTCCGCTCCGGGTGCCCTGTCCACTGTGCTCGTATCCGGTAATGTTTACTTCGGGATACTCATTGAGCCTACGGTTGTCCGAGTGGACCCTACCTCTTCGGGGGGAGGCAGGTCTGCCGTGGTGTTCTGGGCTGTGGTAGCGTGTTCTGCGGTCTCTGCTGCGTTCATCTCTATGCCGGTCCGTATTTCGTTCACGTCTGTATGTGTCCCTGCCAGCCATGATGGCCCCCGGCGGGAGCCTTCGCGAGGAAAAAGTTGCAGAAGCCTTGCGTTTTACCTTTTATTCTCGTTGGTTCAAGTTAAACACAATAAACAACTAAAAAATCTAAAATAAAGCGACGTTTCGGTTAATATTTAACCTTCATCAGGCTGAAAATAAGCATTGTAATTAAGAGTTAACTACAATGGACTGGGTCATGCTAAGTACGTTCGTACTACGGCGTGCTCTGAGTAACAGGAAGGGGTGGGGCATAACATTGCTTAAAGGTCAAGTGTCAACCAGACATATAGAGGTGGGTGTCCCTCTAGTCATGTGACCCCCCCTAAAGCCTATAACTCGACTCCAAACTGCGTATTGTGGTTACAGTGTACATTGTTACATACAAATATGTGGATTTCCAAATAATAACAGCGAGTTGTCTGTTAAATACAATAAAGACTTCTATGCAATAACAGAGAACAACATTTGCATTCATATTCATTTGTACATTTGTATCAATTGTTTTTACAGAATGAACACTGTACATGCAGGTAAATGATCTGGTGACATGAGTTCATGACTGCAAATACATGTCATGATGACCAGGTAAGTATTCTTCACAATAAACAACAATTTTATTGCATTCATGTGATTCCAGGTTGTGTGTTAAGATTTGTATTCCAACAGGTTGAGATTAGTATACAAATCACGGTTAGGTCTTAGAAAAATGCCCCCTCCTGGTTATGTTTAGGACTGGGGCCTGCCAGTCATTCAGGTCCCCCACTTGGTTATGGTTAGGACTGTGAAAACCGGAGGGCTTAGAAGAGCGCCCCATCCTGGTTATGTTTAGGACTGGAGACTAATAACATTTCGGTCCCCCACTAGGTTATGGTTAGGGCTGTAAAAACCGGAGGGTCCCAGGAAGAACCAAAAGGACCCAGATCGGGCAGGAAGGCACTGGCTGGGTAGGGAAATCGTTTGGTTTGGTTAGCCCACTGCTGTAAAGCACTGGGTTTGCCTATGCACTGTCACATAACCCGCCCAACCCAGGAACCCTCAGCCCTCATTGAGGCCCCCCGGTGTTTTGGTGCCTAATCTGGCGATCCAGACTCTCTCCTTGTGTCTCCTTTGTGACACATTCCACCCTGTGTTACATTCAACAACAGTGGTCCTGAGTGAGTCCCAGCCATGTGCTATAAAATGTTTCACCAGGTGTGTGTCTGTCTTCTTCTTCCTGACAATGTTGTACCTGTGCTGGGTAAATCTGGTGGAGACTGAGTTACCCGTTTCCCCCACATACTGAGACTTGCATGTTCTACAATAAATTAAATAAACACAATTTGTGGTCTTCAGACTCCCCCTCGTCTTATTTTGAAAGGTTTCTCCAGTATTATGGTTCTGTATCCACTGTTTGTGTTTAAAATATGTCTCTGCTTTTTTAGGTACCGGGACCGAGGCAGATCCTATTTTGGCCCTCACGAGGATATCTTTTAAATTTTTATTCCTCCTGTAAGCAGGAAGAATGCTGTGATTTTGTAAAATGTTCGTCCCTGTGGTGATTCTCTGAAAGTTTTTTTTACATTTATTGGATAACTCCCTGGTGGATGGTGAGAATCTGGTGATCAGGGGAATATTACATGTGACCATGATCGGTTTGGTTTCCAGAAATGTTCTGTAACATTTTCTGCAGAAGGTCCTGGAGTACCCCCTAGTGGACAAAGCTGTGAATAGGATTTTGACTGCTTTGTGAAAATCTTCCGGCCTGGTGCAAATCCTATGAAACCTAAGTAGTTGTGACTTTATGAGTCCTGCATATGTATGTTTGGGGTGGAAGCTGGTCTTGAAAAGTAGGGCATGTGTGTCTGTTTCTTTAAAGAAGACCTTAACGTCCAGTGTTTTATTTTCTTTGAATTTGTCTCCTTTATAGGTGGTTGTGTCCAAAAAGTCAACTGTTGTGAGACTATGTGTGGACTTAATTTTTATAGATTCTCTGTGATTATGTAGAGTATTGAGAAATGTGTCAAATTCTTCTCTGGAATGTTGCCATATTCCCCAGATGTCGTCCAGAAATCTGTAATAATGCAGTGGTTTCAATGTGCAGGCCTTAAGGGCTGATTCCTCCCACTCTGCCATGAAGATGTTTGCGTATGCTGGAGCGAATTTCTTCCCCATAGCTGTTCCTTTAATCTGCAAAAATATATCCTGATTGAACACAAAGTCGTTTCTCCTGAGATTAATTTCTAGGAGTTGCAATAGCTCCTTGTCTGGCCTGTGTTTGTTGGGATTTCTTTGAAAGATATTTTTTATGGCTTGCATGCCCTCCTTCGTGTCTATATTTGTGTACAAGCTGTCAATATCAATGGTAAACAGAATAGCATCTTCTGGAATAATTAGTTCTTTCACCAGGTCTACAAAGTGATATGTATCTTTGATGTAGCTTGGATGTATAATTGAGAGTGGATTAAGAAAATAGTCCAAGTACTCTGCTGTATAATATGTCTCACTATTGCCGTCTGAAACTATAGGTCTCCCCGGAGGAATGATGTGTGGTATGCTCCACTTTGCAGCATCCTTGTGGATTTTTGGCAGCATGTAAAATATTCTGGCTCTGGGTTCATTGTCCCCCATCAGATAATGCTTTTGTTTTTTATTTATGAAACCCTTTTCACAGAGAGAATTTAGGATTTTGTTCACCATAGGTATTGTTTCCAAATAGATCGGTTTGTTTAATTTGACATAATACCTAGGATCGTTCAATTGTCTGTAACCCTCCCATAAGTACTGTTCTCTGTCCATAATTACAATTGAGCTGCCTTTATCTGCTGGTTTGATAACTAATCTTTTGTTTTTTGTCAATTCCAATAGGGCAAGATATTCTTCAGGGGTCAAATTTGGAGGTGTCTGGTGATTAGTGAAATACTCTTGAAAGTACTTTGTGTCAGCCCTGATGATTTTGACTATCTCTTGGGGGATTACTGATTGTGGGGGAGACCAGTTAGATTTGTGTATGAATCTTAATCCGGTTGTTTCAGGTGAGTCCTCGTAATAGGCTGCTAATTTCAGTCTCCTGTGATACTGCTGTAAGTCAAATCTAGCTTGTAATTTGATGTCCTCATTAGTGCCTTTAGTGGGAATAAAACTCAATCCTTTATTCAGGAGAGAAAGTTGGTTAGCGGTGCATATGAAATTTGTGGCCAAATTGATAACTGTTTTGTCCCCCTCCTTAGCAGGTAGGTTAGTGGGGGCTTCTAGTTTAAACCAAGATGACAACACCAGTGATCAAAGATAACCTTTGCTGTTCGAGATGTCCAATGGATGTGGTTGTGGTCCGTCCTGAATACCTCCTCCTGCACTGTTGGGATGTGGTTCTCCAGGGCGGCAATGTGGGTGTTCAGGTGAGTCAGCCGCCGTTTTTCCTGAAGAGGGAGGCCGGGGGAGAAGTTGATTTGTGGGACCAGTACCTGTGCAAGAGGAAACTTGAGCTTACACATTCTCAGTGTTCTCTGCAGCTGTTTGACTGCAGTCTCTTTGGACTTCTGGACTCTGTTGTTCAGGCCGAAGGCGAGGATGATTTTCTCCACTGGTCCTGTGGTCCTGGCGTTTTCCAGAATGCCTTCAGCATGTCTGAGGTTGGCCCCTGGAAAGCCGTCGACCTGTAGTCCTGTGATGTTGTATGCGGGAAATCTGTTGACATTAGAGTCTCCAATTATGATGCATTTATCTTTAATGTAGAGGATCCAATCGTGTGGCTTTCTGGATGATGTCAGGTGTCTGGTGGGATGACAGGGTCCGGATCCCTGTGGCGTGGTGACGTCCCCAGGTGTGCGGCCCAGTAGGGTCTGTACTGTAGTCTGGAGTCTGTTCCCCCCACGAGGGGTGAGTGACCCTGGGCCCATATTCCCGCTTGTGTGGGATGTGTTGTCCAGATCTTGGTCCCCTGGAGCTGTGAGCTCCTCCTGGGAGAGTTCCTCAGGGGAGCTGGTGACGGACAGCGCATCTTGGTTGTCCGTATTTAGTGTCCTGGGAGGGGCCACTCTGGGGAGGGTCAGAGGGTTGGCTCCTGTTGCTGTTCTCGGCACGAGAGAGAAGGAGCCTCCCCTGCAATGGCGGCCGGCAGTTCGGATCTGCATCCTCTGTGGACGTGGGGAAGGATGTTGAAGGTTAGTGGGCGTGTCCTCATTCCCTCGTGGTGGAGGGGGGAGGTCCTCCCTCTGGGACTGGGACAAGATGGGGGTGCTGGGTGCACTCTGATCTGCCCCAACTGTTGCCGTCTCCCTCTGTGCTGCGGGTTCAGGAGACCTGTCCCTCGGTGTTGGTGCTCCATCTGCTGACTCCAGATCTGAGCTGCTGGAGGAATCATCGCACTCCTCCTCTGTGAGCTGCCTCAATGTGTCTGTGATCACCTGTTCTGCCTTTTCTAGTGTGTCATCAGCTAGTCTCTTTCCCAGGCTCCTTTTAGCCCAATTTGAGGCTATTTGAAAAGGAGCTCCCCATTCTTTAACTCTGAGCTTAGAGAGTGCCTCCAGTTCGACTTCCGCTGTCTTCTCATAATGCTCTTTGAGTGTTTTTAAAGTGTTTCTAGCCCAATTCTTGGCGTTGCCTTCAATTGTCTTTAAAACGTTGGGATTTGGGATTGCAGGTTTGATGGCTGTGGTCAGATGTTTAGCCATTTTTTCTATAGTCAAAGGAGGTTTTTCATTTGTGACATTTAGAAAATGATGTAATGTCTTTATCACCTTGAACAGAATGCGGCACTTCAAAGCAAAGTCCGGGTCGTCCGACCTGGGTCCGCTGTCATCTCGTTGTTCGCGGCTGCGGGAGTGTTGCCGCGTCGTTCCGCGTCCGCCGTCGCGTCGTCCTGCTCCGTGCGTGTTGTTGTGGCCCTCCCCGGTCCGTGGTCGGCGGGTGCTGTGGTCTCGAGCTCTTCTGCGACCATGCTCTCCCTCCCTGTTCCCCCGGGGCGGGTCGCGTCGTTGTCTAGTATCTCGTTGCAATGCGCTCCTCACGATAGGAGCGCGCACTCCGCGAACTCGCTCCGGCGAGCTGCGGCGCGAGCCGGAAACATGGCCTCTCCGGCTGTAATAGTCTCTTTCTGTTCTTCTTACCGGGCTGGTCCGGTGGTGGTTGGAGTGGTCACGGTGTCGGAATGGCTCCGTACGCCGTGGGGGTGTGTCATCTCTGTCCGTGGCGCGCTGTGTCCAGGTGCGCTCCGTGCGTCCGTCGCGCCTGGACCGAGACCCACCTCCGTGTG
Organism: Lycodopsis pacificus; assembly: GCA_028022725.1. Classification (NCBI taxonomy): domain Eukaryota; kingdom Metazoa; phylum Chordata; class Actinopteri; order Perciformes; family Zoarcidae; genus Lycodopsis; species Lycodopsis pacificus. The sequence goes on from CM051708.1 coordinate 20,972,773, forward strand.
CCCGTCGAGGGGAACCATGACGTCTAACAGGGCCGCCTTCATCAGGTCTGCGCCCAGTTCTAGTGACCGAGGCGTACGACCGGCGGTAACATGGTGACGGAACGCGGTGTCTATGAGTTGAATCAGTGCGCCACGCTCCGCTCCGGGTGCCCTGTCCACTGTGCTCGTATCCGGTAATGTTTACTTCGGGATACTCATTGAGCCTACGGTTGTCCGAGTGGACCCTACCTCTTCGGGGGGAGGCAGGTCTGCCGTGGTGTTCTGGGCTGTGGTAGCGTGTTCTGCGGTCTCTGCTGCGTTCATCTCTATGCCGGTCCGTATTTCGTTCACGTCTGTATGTGTCCCTGCCAGCCATGATGGCCCCCGGCGGGAGCCTTCGCGAGGAAAAAGTTGCAGAAGCCTTGCGTTTTACCTTTTATTCTCGTTGGTTCAAGTTAAACACAATAAACAACTAAAAAATCTAAAATAAAGCGACGTTTCGGTTAATATTTAACCTTCATCAGGCTGAAAATAAGCATTGTAATTAAGAGTTAACTACAATGGACTGGGTCATGCTAAGTACGTTCGTACTACGGCGTGCTCTGAGTAACAGGAAGGGGTGGGGCATAACATTGCTTAAAGGTCAAGTGTCAACCAGACATATAGAGGTGGGTGTCCCTCTAGTCATGTGACCCCCCCTAAAGCCTATAACTCGACTCCAAACTGCGTATTGTGGTTACAGTGTACATTGTTACATACAAATATGTGGATTTCCAAATAATAACAGCGAGTTGTCTGTTAAATACAATAAAGACTTCTATGCAATAACAGAGAACAACATTTGCATTCATATTCATTTGTACATTTGTATCAATTGTTTTTACAGAATGAACACTGTACATGCAGGTAAATGATCTGGTGACATGAGTTCATGACTGCAAATACATGTCATGATGACCAGGTAAGTATTCTTCACAATAAACAACAATTTTATTGCATTCATGTGATTCCAGGTTGTGTGTTAAGATTTGTATTCCAACAGGTTGAGATTAGTATACAAATCACGGTTAGGTCTTAGAAAAATGCCCCCTCCTGGTTATGTTTAGGACTGGGGCCTGCCAGTCATTCAGGTCCCCCACTTGGTTATGGTTAGGACTGTGAAAACCGGAGGGCTTAGAAGAGCGCCCCATCCTGGTTATGTTTAGGACTGGAGACTAATAACATTTCGGTCCCCCACTAGGTTATGGTTAGGGCTGTAAAAACCGGAGGGTCCCAGGAAGAACCAAAAGGACCCAGATCGGGCAGGAAGGCACTGGCTGGGTAGGGAAATCGTTTGGTTTGGTTAGCCCACTGCTGTAAAGCACTGGGTTTGCCTATGCACTGTCACATAACCCGCCCAACCCAGGAACCCTCAGCCCTCATTGAGGCCCCCCGGTGTTTTGGTGCCTAATCTGGCGATCCAGACTCTCTCCTTGTGTCTCCTTTGTGACACATTCCACCCTGTGTTACATTCAACAACAGTGGTCCTGAGTGAGTCCCAGCCATGTGCTATAAAATGTTTCACCAGGTGTGTGTCTGTCTTCTTCTTCCTGACAATGTTGTACCTGTGCTGGGTAAATCTGGTGGAGACTGAGTTACCCGTTTCCCCCACATACTGAGACTTGCATGTTCTACAATAAATTAAATAAACACAATTTGTGGTCTTCAGACTCCCCCTCGTCTTATTTTGAAAGGTTTCTCCAGTATTATGGTTCTGTATCCACTGTTTGTGTTTAAAATATGTCTCTGCTTTTTTAGGTACCGGGACCGAGGCAGATCCTATTTTGGCCCTCACGAGGATATCTTTTAAATTTTTATTCCTCCTGTAAGCAGGAAGAATGCTGTGATTTTGTAAAATGTTCGTCCCTGTGGTGATTCTCTGAAAGTTTTTTTTACATTTATTGGATAACTCCCTGGTGGATGGTGAGAATCTGGTGATCAGGGGAATATTACATGTGACCATGATCGGTTTGGTTTCCAGAAATGTTCTGTAACATTTTCTGCAGAAGGTCCTGGAGTACCCCCTAGTGGACAAAGCTGTGAATAGGATTTTGACTGCTTTGTGAAAATCTTCCGGCCTGGTGCAAATCCTATGAAACCTAAGTAGTTGTGACTTTATGAGTCCTGCATATGTATGTTTGGGGTGGAAGCTGGTCTTGAAAAGTAGGGCATGTGTGTCTGTTTCTTTAAAGAAGACCTTAACGTCCAGTGTTTTATTTTCTTTGAATTTGTCTCCTTTATAGGTGGTTGTGTCCAAAAAGTCAACTGTTGTGAGACTATGTGTGGACTTAATTTTTATAGATTCTCTGTGATTATGTAGAGTATTGAGAAATGTGTCAAATTCTTCTCTGGAATGTTGCCATATTCCCCAGATGTCGTCCAGAAATCTGTAATAATGCAGTGGTTTCAATGTGCAGGCCTTAAGGGCTGATTCCTCCCACTCTGCCATGAAGATGTTTGCGTATGCTGGAGCGAATTTCTTCCCCATAGCTGTTCCTTTAATCTGCAAAAATATATCCTGATTGAACACAAAGTCGTTTCTCCTGAGATTAATTTCTAGGAGTTGCAATAGCTCCTTGTCTGGCCTGTGTTTGTTGGGATTTCTTTGAAAGATATTTTTTATGGCTTGCATGCCCTCCTTCGTGTCTATATTTGTGTACAAGCTGTCAATATCAATGGTAAACAGAATAGCATCTTCTGGAATAATTAGTTCTTTCACCAGGTCTACAAAGTGATATGTATCTTTGATGTAGCTTGGATGTATAATTGAGAGTGGATTAAGAAAATAGTCCAAGTACTCTGCTGTATAATATGTCTCACTATTGCAGTCTGAAACTATAGGTCTCCCCGGAGGAATGATGTGTGGTATGCTCCACTTTGCAGCATCCTTGTGGATTTTTGGCAGCATGTAAAATATTCTGGCTCTGGGTTCATTGTCCCCCATCAGATAATGCTTTTGTTTTTTATTTATGAAACCCTTTTCACAGAGAGAATTTAGGATTTTGTTCACCATAGGTATTGTTTCCAAATAGATCGGTTTGTTTAATTTGACATAATACCTAGGATCGTTCAATTGTCTGTAACCCTCCCATAAGTACTGTTCTCTGTCCATAATTACAATTGAGCTGCCTTTATCTGCTGGTTTGATAACTAATCTTTTGTTTTTTGTCAATTCCAATAGGGCAAGATATTCTTCAGGGGTCAAATTTGGAGGTGTCTGGTGATTAGTGAAATACTCTTGAAAGTACTTTGTGTCAGCCCTGATGATTTTGACTATCTCTTGGGGGATTACTGATTGTGGGGGAGACCAGTTAGATTTGTGTATGAATCTTAATCCGGTTGTTTCAGGTGAGTCCTCGTAATAGGCTGCTAATTTCAGTCTCCTGTGATACTGCTGTAAGTCAAATCTAGCTTGTAATTTGATGTCCTCATTAGTGCCTTTAGTGGGAATAAAACTCAATCCTTTATTCAGGAGAGAAAGTTGGTTAGCGGTGCATATGAAATTTGTGGCCAAATTGATAACTGTTTTGTCCCCCTCCTTAGCAGGTAGGTTAGTGGGGGCTTCTAGTTTAAACCAAGATGACAACACCAGTGATCAAAGATAACCTTTGCTGTTCGAGATGTCCAATGGATGTGGTTGTGGTCCGTCCTGAATACCTCCTCCTGCACTGTTGGGATGTGGTTCTCCAGGGCGGCAATGTGGGTGTTCAGGTGAGTCAGCCGCCGTTTTTCCTGAAGAGGGAGGCCGGGGGAGAAGTTGATTTGTGGGACCAGTACCTGTGCAAGAGGAAACTTGAGCTTACACATTCTCAGTGTTCTCTGCAGCTGTTTGACTGCAGTCTCTTTGGACTTCTGGACTCTGTTGTTCAGGCCGAAGGCGAGGATGATTTTCTCCACTGGTCCTGTGGTCCTGGCGTTTTCCAGAATGCCTTCAGCATGTCTGAGGTTGGCCCCTGGAAAGCCGTCGACCTGTAGTCCTGTGATGTTGTATGCGGGAAATCTGTTGACATTAGAGTCTCCAATTATGATGCATTTATCTTTAATGTAGAGGATCCAATCGTGTGGCTTTCTGGATGATGTCAGGTGTCTGGTGGGATGACAGGGTCCGGATCCCTGTGGCGTGGTGACGTCCCCAGGTGTGCGGCCCAGTAGGGTCTGTACTGTAGTCTGGAGTCTGTTCCCCCCACGAGGGGTGAGTGACCCTGGGCCCATATTCCCGCTTGTGTGGGATGTGTTGTCCAGATCTTGGTCCCCTGGAGCTGTGAGCTCCTCCTGGGAGAGTTCCTCAGGGGAGCTGGTGACGGACAGCGCATCTTGGTTGTCCGTATTTAGTGTCCTGGGAGGGGCCACTCTGGGGAGGGTCAGAGGGTTGGCTCCTGTTGCTGTTCTCGGCACGAGAGAGAAGGAGCCTCCCCTGCAATGGCGGCCGGCAGTTCGGATCTGCATCCTCTGTGGACGTGGGGAAGGATGTTGAAGGTTAGTGGGCGTGTCCTCATTCCCTCGTGGTGGAGGGGGGAGGTCCTCCCTCTGGGACTGGGACAAGATGGGGGTGCTGGGTGCACTCTGATCTGCCCCAACTGTTGCCGTCTCCCTCTGTGCTGCGGGTTCAGGAGACCTGTCCCTCGGTGTTGGTGCTCCATCTGCTGACTCCAGATCTGAGCTGCTGGAGGAATCATCGCACTCCTCCTCTGTGAGCTGCCTCAATGTGTCTGTGATCACCTGTTCTGCCTTTTCTAGTGTGTCATCAGCTAGTCTCTTTCCCAGGCTCCTTTTAGCCCAATTTGAGGCTATTTGAAAAGGAGCTCCCCATTCTTTAACTCTGAGCTTAGAGAGTGCCTCCAGTTCGACTTCCGCTGTCTTCTCATAATGCTCTTTGAGTGTTTTTAAAGTGTTTCTAGCCCAATTCTTGGCGTTGCCTTCAATTGTCTTTAAAACGTTGGGATTTGGGATTGCAGGTTTGATGGCTGTGGTCAGATGTTTAGCCATTTTTTCTATAGTCAAAGGAGGTTTTTCATTTGTGACATTTAGAAAATGATGTAATGTCTTTATCACCTTGAACAGAATGCGGCACTTCAAAGCAAAGTCCGGGTCGTCCGACCTGGGTCCGCTGTCATCTCGTTGTTCGCGGCTGCGGGAGTGTTGCCGCGTCGTTCCGCGTCCGCCGTCGCGTCGTCCTGCTCCGTGCGTGTTGTTGTGGCCCTCCCCGGTCCGTGGTCGGCGGGTGCTGTGGTCTCGAGCTCTTCTGCGACCATGCTCTCCCTCCCTGTTCCCCCGGGGCGGGTCGCGTCGTTGTCTAGTATCTCGTTGCAATGCGCTCCTCACGATAGGAGCGCGCACTCCGCGAACTCGCTCCGGCGAGCTGCGGCGCGAGCCGGAAACATGGCCTCTCCGGCTGTAATAGTCTCTTTCTGTTCTTCTTACCGGGCTGGTCCGGTGGTGGTTGGAGTGGTCACGGTGTCGGAATGGCTCCGTACGCCGTGGGGGTGTGTCATCTCTGTCCGTGGCGCGCTGTGTCCAGGTGCGCTCCGTGCGTCCGTCGCGCCTGGACCGAGACCCACCTCCGTGTGCCCGTCGAGGGGAACCATGACGTCTAACAGGGCCGCCTTCATCAGGTCTGCGCCCAGTTCTAGTGACCGAGGCGTACGACCGGCGGTAACATGGTGACGGAACGCGGTGTCTATGAGTTGAATCAGTGCGCCACGCTCCGCTCCGGGTGCCCTGTCCACTGTGCTCGTATCCGGTAATGTTTACTTCGGGATACTCATTGAGCCTACGGTTGTCCGAGTGGACCCTACCTCTTCGGGGGGAGGCAGGTCTGCCGTGGTGTTCTGGGCTGTGGTAGCGTGTTCTGCGGTCTCTGCTGCGTTCATCTCTATGCCGGTCCGTATTTCGTTCACGTCTGTATGTGTCCCTGCCAGCCATGATGGCCCCCGGCGGGAGCCTTCGCGAGGAAAAAGTTGCAGAAGCCTTGCGTTTTACCTTTTATTCTCGTTGGTTCAAGTTAAACACAATAAACAACTAAAAAATCTAAAATAAAGCGACGTTTCGGTTAATATTTAACCTTCATCAGGCTGAAAATAAGCATTGTAATTAAGAGTTAACTACAATGGACTGGGTCATGCTAAGTACGTTCGTACTACGGCGTGCTCTGAGTAACAGGAAGGGGTGGGGCATAACATTGCTTAAAGGTCAAGTGTCAACCAGACATATAGAGGTGGGTGTCCCTCTAGTCATGTGACCCCCCCTAAAGCCTATAACTCGACTCCAAACTGCGTATTGTGGTTACAGTGTACATTGTTACATACAAATATGTGGATTTCCAAATAATAACAGCGAGTTGTCTGTTAAATACAATAAAGACTTCTATGCAATAACAGAGAACAACATTTGCATTCATATTCATTTGTACATTTGTATCAATTGTTTTTACAGAATGAACACTGTACATGCAGGTAAATGATCTGGTGACATGAGTTCATGACTGCAAATACATGTCATGATGACCAGGTAAGTATTCTTCACAATAAACAACAATTTTATTGCATTCATGTGATTCCAGGTTGTGTGTTAAGATTTGTATTCCAACAGGTTGAGATTAGTATACAAATCACGGTTAGGTCTTAGAAAAATGCCCCCTCCTGGTTATGTTTAGGACTGGGGCCTGCCAGTCATTCAGGTCCCCCACTTGGTTATGGTTAGGACTGTGAAAACCGGAGGGCTTAGAAGAGCGCCCCATCCTGGTTATGTTTAGGACTGGAGACTAATAACATTTCGGTCCCCCACTAGGTTATGGTTAGGGCTGTAAAAACCGGAGGGTCCCAGGAAGAACCAAAAGGACCCAGATCGGGCAGGAAGGCACTGGCTGGGTAGGGAAATCGTTTGGTTTGGTTAGCCCACTGCTGTAAAGCACTGGGTTTGCCTATGCACTGTCACATAACCCGCCCAACCCAGGAACCCTCAGCCCTCATTGAGGCCCCCCGGTGTTTTGGTGCCTAATCTGGCGATCCAGACTCTCTCCTTGTGTCTCCTTTGTGACACATTCCACCCTGTGTTACATTCAACAACAGTGGTCCTGAGTGAGTCCCAGCCATGTGCTATAAAATGTTTCACCAGGTGTGTGTCTGTCTTCTTCTTCCTGACAATGTTGTACCTGTGCTGGGTAAATCTGGTGGAGACTGAGTTACCCGTTTCCCCCACATACTGAGACTTGCATGTTCTACAATAAATTAAATAAACACAATTTGTGGTCTTCAGACTCCCCCTCGTCTTATTTTGAAAGGTTTCTCCAGTATTATGGTTCTGTATCCACTGTTTGTGTTTAAAATATGTCTCTGCTTTTTTAGGTACCGGGACCGAGGCAGATCCTATTTTGGCCCTCACGAGGATATCTTTTAAATTTTTATTCCTCCTGTAAGCAGGAAGAATGCTGTGATTTTGTAAAATGTTCGTCCCTGTGGTGATTCTCTGAAAGTTTTTTTTACATTTATTGGATAACTCCCTGGTGGATGGTGAGAATCTGGTGATCAGGGGAATATTACATGTGACCATGATCGGTTTGGTTTCCAGAAATGTTCTGTAACATTTTCTGCAGAAGGTCCTGGAGTACCCCCTAGTGGACAAAGCTGTGAATAGGATTTTGACTGCTTTGTGAAAATCTTCCGGCCTGGTGCAAATCCTATGAAACCTAAGTAGTTGTGACTTTATGAGTCCTGCATATGTATGTTTGGGGTGGAAGCTGGTCTTGAAAAGTAGGGCATGTGTGTCTGTTTCTTTAAAGAAGACCTTAACGTCCAGTGTTTTATTTTCTTTGAATTTGTCTCCTTTATAGGTGGTTGTGTCCAAAAAGTCAACTGTTGTGAGACTATGTGTGGACTTAATTTTTATAGATTCTCTGTGATTATGTAGAGTATTGAGAAATGTGTCAAATTCTTCTCTGGAATGTTGCCATATTCCCCAGATGTCGTCCAGAAATCTGTAATAATGCAGTGGTTTCAATGTGCAGGCCTTAAGGGCTGATTCCTCCCACTCTGCCATGAAGATGTTTGCGTATGCTGGAGCGAATTTCTTCCCCATAGCTGTTCCTTTAATCTGCAAAAATATATCCTGATTGAACACAAAGTCGTTTCTCCTGAGATTAATTTCTAGGAGTTGCAATAGCTCCTTGTCTGGCCTGTGTTTGTTGGGATTTCTTTGAAAGATATTTTTTATGGCTTGCATGCCCTCCTTCGTGTCTATATTTGTGTACAAGCTGTCAATATCAATGGTAAACAGAATAGCATCTTCTGGAATAATTAGTTCTTTCACCAGGTCTACAAAGTGATATGTATCTTTGATGTAGCTTGGATGTATAATTGAGAGTGGATTAAGAAAATAGTCCAAGTACTCTGCTGTATAATATGTCTCACTATTGCAGTCTGAAACTATAGGTCTCCCCGGAGGAATGATGTGTGGTATGCTCCACTTTGCAGCATCCTTGTGGATTTTTGGCAGCATGTAAAATATTCTGGCTCTGGGTTCATTGTCCCCCATCAGATAATGCTTTTGTTTTTTATTTATGAAACCCTTTTCACAGAGAGAATTTAGGATTTTGTTCACCATAGGTATTGTTTCCAAATAGATCGGTTTGTTTAATTTGACATAATACCTAGGATCGTTCAATTGTCTGTAACCCTCCCATAAGTACTGTTCTCTGTCCATAATTACAATTGAGCTGCCTTTATCTGCTGGTTTGATAACTAATCTTTTGTTTTTTGTCAATTCCAATAGGGCAAGATATTCTTCAGGGGTCAAATTTGGAGGTGTCTGGTGATTAGTGAAATACTCTTGAAAGTACTTTGTGTCAGCCCTGATGATTTTGACTATCTCTTGGGGGATTACTGATTGTGGGGGAGACCAGTTAGATTTGTGTATGAATCTTAATCCGGTTGTTTCAGGTGAGTCCTCGTAATAGGCTGCTAATTTCAGTCTCCTGTGATACTGCTGTAAGTCAAATCTAGCTTGTAATTTGATGTCCTCATTAGTGCCTTTAGTGGGAATAAAACTCAATCCTTTATTCAGGAGAGAAAGTTGGTTAGCGGTGCATATGAAATTTGTGGCCAAATTGATAACTGTTTTGTCCCCCTCCTTAGCAGGTAGGTTAGTGGGGGCTTCTAGTTTAAACCAAGATGACAACACCAGTGATCAAAGATAACCTTTGCTGTTCGAGATGTCCAATGGATGTGGTTGTGGTCCGTCCTGAATACCTCCTCCTGCACTGTTGGGATGTGGTTCTCCAGGGCGGCAATGTGGGTGTTCAGGTGAGTCAGCCGCCGTTTTTCCTGAAGAGGGAGGCCGGGGGAGAAGTTGATTTGTGGGACCAGTACCTGTGCAAGAGGAAACTTGAGCTTACACATTCTCAGTGTTCTCTGCAGCTGTTTGACTGCAGTCTCTTTGGACTTCTGGACTCTGTTGTTCAGGCCGAAGGCGAGGATGATTTTCTCCACTGGTCCTGTGGTCCTGGCGTTTTCCAGAATGCCTTCAGCATGTCTGAGGTTGGCCCCTGGAAAGCCGTCGACCTGTAGTCCTGTGATGTTGTATGCGGGAAATCTGTTGACATTAGAGTCTCCAATTATGATGCATTTATCTTTAATGTAGAGGATCCAATCGTGTGGCTTTCTGGATGATGTCAGGTGTCTGGTGGGATGACAGGGTCCGGATCCCTGTGGCGTGGTGACGTCCCCAGGTGTGCGGCCCAGTAGGGTCTGTACTGTAGTCTGGAGTCTGTTCCCCCCACGAGGGGTGAGTGACCCTGGGCCCATATTCCCGCTTGTGTGGGATGTGTTGTCCAGATCTTGGTCCCCTGGAGCTGTGAGCTCCTCCTGGGAGAGTTCCTCAGGGGAGCTGGTGACGGACAGCGCATCTTGGTTGTCCGTATTTAGTGTCCTGGGAGGGGCCACTCTGGGGAGGGTCAGAGGGTTGGCTCCTGTTGCTGTTCTCGGCACGAGAGAGAAGGAGCCTCCCCTGCAATGGCGGCCGGCAGTTCGGATCTGCATCCTCTGTGGACGTGGGGAAGGATGTTGAAGGTTAGTGGGCGTGTCCTCATTCCCTCGTGGTGGAGGGGGGAGGTCCTCCCTCTGGGACTGGGACAAGATGGGGGTGCTGGGTGCACTCTGATCTGCCCCAACTGTTGCCGTCTCCCTCTGTGCTGCGGGTTCAGGAGACCTGTCCCTCGGTGTTGGTGCTCCATCTGCTGACTCCAGATCTGAGCTGCTGGAGGAATCATCGCACTCCTCCTCTGTGAGCTGCCTCAATGTGTCTGTGATCACCTGTTCTGCCTTTTCTAGTGTGTCATCAGCTAGTCTCTTTCCCAGGCTCCTTTTAGCCCAATTTGAGGCTATTTGAAAAGGAGCTCCCCATTCTTTAACTCTGAGCTTAGAGAGTGCCTCCAGTTCGACTTCCGCTGTCTTCTCATAATGCTCTTTGAGTGTTTTTAAAGTGTTTCTAGCCCAATTCTTGGCGTTGCCTTCAATTGTCTTTAAAACGTTGGGATTTGGGATTGCAGGTTTGATGGCTGTGGTCAGATGTTTAGCCATTTTTTCTATAGTCAAAGGAGGTTTTTCATTTGTGACATTTAGAAAATGATGTAATGTCTTTATCACCTTGAACAGAATGCGGCACTTCAAAGCAAAGTCCGGGTCGTCCGACCTGGGTCCGCTGTCATCTCGTTGTTCGCGGCTGCGGGAGTGTTGCCGCGTCGTTCCGCGTCCGCCGTCGCGTCGTCCTGCTCCGTGCGTGTTGTTGTGGCCCTCCCCGGTCCGTGGTCGGCGGGTGCTGTGGTCTCGAGCTCTTCTGCGACCATGCTCTCCCTCCCTGTTCCCCCGGGGCGGGTCGCGTCGTTGTCTAGTATCTCGTTGCAATGCGCTCCTCACGATAGGAGCGCGCACTCCGCGAACTCGCTCCGGCGAGCTGCGGCGCGAGCCGGAAACATGGCCTCTCCGGCTGTAATAGTCTCTTTCTGTTCTTCTTACCGGGCTGGTCCGGTGGTGGTTGGAGTGGTCACGGTGTCGGAATGGCTCCGTACGCCGTGGGGGTGTGTCATCTCTGTCCGTGGCGCGCTGTGTCCAGGTGCGCTCCGTGCGTCCGTCGCGCCTGGACCGAGACCCACCTCCGTGTGCCCGTCGAGGGGAACCATGACGTCTAACAGGGCCGCCTTCATCAGGTCTGCGCCCAGTTCTAGTGACCGAGGCGTACGACCGGCGGTAACATGGTGACGGAACGCGGTGTCTATGAGTTGAATCAGTGCGCCACGCTCCGCTCCGGGTGCCCTGTCCACTGTGCTCGTATCCGGTAATGTTTACTTCGGGATACTCATTGAGCCTACGGTTGTCCGAGTGGACCCTACCTCTTCGGGGGGAGGCAGGTCTGCCGTGGTGTTCTGGGCTGTGGTAGCGTGTTCTGCGGTCTCTGCTGCGTTCATCTCTATGCCGGTCCGTATTTCGTTCACGTCTGTATGTGTCCCTGCCAGCCATGATGGCCCCCGGCGGGAGCCTTCGCGAGGAAAAAGTTGCAGAAGCCTTGCGTTTTACCTTTTATTCTCGTTGGTTCAAGTTAAACACAATAAACAACTAAAAAATCTAAAATAAAGCGACGTTTCGGTTAATATTTAACCTTCATCAGGCTGAAAATAAGCATTGTAATTAAGAGTTAACTACAATGGACTGGGTCATGCTAAGTACGTTCGTACTACGGCGTGCTCTGAGTAACAGGAAGGGGTGGGGCATAACATTGCTTAAAGGTCAAGTGTCAACCAGACATATAGAGGTGGGTGTCCCTCTAGTCATGTGACCCCCCCTAAAGCCTATAACTCGACTCCAAACTGCGTATTGTGGTTACAGTGTACATTGTTACATACAAATATGTGGATTTCCAAATAATAACAGCGAGTTGTCTGTTAAATACAATAAAGACTTCTATGCAATAACAGAGAACAACATTTGCATTCATATTCATTTGTACATTTGTATCAATTGTTTTTACAGAATGAACACTGTACATGCAGGTAAATGATCTGGTGACATGAGTTCATGACTGCAAATACATGTCATGATGACCAGGTAAGTATTCTTCACAATAAACAACAATTTTATTGCATTCATGTGATTCCAGGTTGTGTGTTAAGATTTGTATTCCAACAGGTTGAGATTAGTATACAAATCACGGTTAGGTCTTAGAAAAATGCCCCCTCCTGGTTATGTTTAGGACTGGGGCCTGCCAGTCATTCAGGTCCCCCACTTGGTTATGGTTAGGACTGTGAAAACCGGAGGGCTTAGAAGAGCGCCCCATCCTGGTTATGTTTAGGACTGGAGACTAATAACATTTCGGTCCCCCACTAGGTTATGGTTAGGGCTGTAAAAACCGGAGGGTCCCAGGAAGAACCAAAAGGACCCAGATCGGGCAGGAAGGCACTGGCTGGGTAGGGAAATCGTTTGGTTTGGTTAGCCCACTGCTGTAAAGCACTGGGTTTGCCTATGCACTGTCACATAACCCGCCCAACCCAGGAACCCTCAGCCCTCATTGAGGCCCCCCGGTGTTTTGGTGCCTAATCTGGCGATCCAGACTCTCTCCTTGTGTCTCCTTTGTGACACATTCCACCCTGTGTTACATTCAACAACAGTGGTCCTGAGTGAGTCCCAGCCATGTGCTATAAAATGTTTCACCAGGTGTGTGTCTGTCTTCTTCTTCCTGACAATGTTGTACCTGTGCTGGGTAAATCTGGTGGAGACTGAGTTACCCGTTTCCCCCACATACTGAGACTTGCATGTTCTACAATAAATTAAATAAACACAATTTGTGGTCTTCAGACTCCCCCTCGTCTTATTTTGAAAGGTTTCTCCAGTATTATGGTTCTGTATCCACTGTTTGTGTTTAAAATATGTCTCTGCTTTTTTAGGTACCGGGACCGAGGCAGATCCTATTTTGGCCCTCACGAGGATATCTTTTAAATTTTTATTCCTCCTGTAAGCAGGAAGAATGCTGTGATTTTGTAAAATGTTCGTCCCTGTGGTGATTCTCTGAAAGTTTTTTTTACATTTATTGGATAACTCCCTGGTGGATGGTGAGAATCTGGTGATCAGGGGAATATTACATGTGACCATGATCGGTTTGGTTTCCAGAAATGTTCTGTAACATTTTCTGCAGAAGGTCCTGGAGTACCCCCTAGTGGACAAAGCTGTGAATAGGATTTTGACTGCTTTGTGAAAATCTTCCGGCCTGGTGCAAATCCTATGAAACCTAAGTAGTTGTGACTTTATGAGTCCTGCATATGTATGTTTGGGGTGGAAGCTGGTCTTGAAAAGTAGGGCATGTGTGTCTGTTTCTTTAAAGAAGACCTTAACGTCCAGTGTTTTATTTTCTTTGAATTTGTCTCCTTTATAGGTGGTTGTGTCCAAAAAGTCAACTGTTGTGAGACTATGTGTGGACTTAATTTTTATAGATTCTCTGTGATTATGTAGAGTATTGAGAAATGTGTCAAATTCTTCTCTGGAATGTTGCCATATTCCCCAGATGTCGTCCAGAAATCTGTAATAATGCAGTGGTTTCAATGTGCAGGCCTTAAGGGCTGATTCCTCCCACTCTGCCATGAAGATGTTTGCGTATGCTGGAGCGAATTTCTTCCCCATAGCTGTTCCTTTAATCTGCAAAAATATATCCTGATTGAACACAAAGTCGTTTCTCCTGAGATTAATTTCTAGGAGTTGCAATAGCTCCTTGTCTGGCCTGTGTTTGTTGGGATTTCTTTGAAAGATATTTTTTATGGCTTGCATGCCCTCCTTCGTGTCTATATTTGTGTACAAGCTGTCAATATCAATGGTAAACAGAATAGCATCTTCTGGAATAATTAGTTCTTTCACCAGGTCTACAAAGTGATATGTATCTTTGATGTAGCTTGGATGTATAATTGAGAGTGGATTAAGAAAATAGTCCAAGTACTCTGCTGTATAATATGTCTCACTATTGCAGTCTGAAACTATAGGTCTCCCCGGAGGAATGATGTGTGGTATGCTCCACTTTGCAGCATCCTTGTGGATTTTTGGCAGCATGTAAAATATTCTGGCTCTGGGTTCATTGTCCCCCATCAGATAATGCTTTTGTTTTTTATTTATGAAACCCTTTTCACAGAGAGAATTTAGGATTTTGTTCACCATAGGTATTGTTTCCAAATAGATCGGTTTGTTTAATTTGACATAATACCTAGGATCGTTCAATTGTCTGTAACCCTCCCATAAGTACTGTTCTCTGTCCATAATTACAATTGAGCTGCCTTTATCTGCTGGTTTGATAACTAATCTTTTGTTTTTTGTCAATTCCAATAGGGCAAGATATTCTTCAGGGGTCAAATTTGGAGGTGTCTGGTGATTAGTGAAATACTCTTGAAAGTACTTTGTGTCAGCCCTGATGATTTTGACTATCTCTTGGGGGATTACTGATTGTGGGGGAGACCAGTTAGATTTGTGTATGAATCTTAATCCGGTTGTTTCAGGTGAGTCCTCGTAATAGGCTGCTAATTTCAGTCTCCTGTGATACTGCTGTAAGTCAAATCTAGCTTGTAATTTGATGTCCTCATTAGTGCCTTTAGTGGGAATAAAACTCAATCCTTTATTCAGGAGAGAAAGTTGGTTAGCGGTGCATATGAAATTTGTGGCCAAATTGATAACTGTTTTGTCCCCCTCCTTAGCAGGTAGGTTAGTGGGGGCTTCTAGTTTAAACCAAGATGACAACACCAGTGATCAAAGATAACCTTTGCTGTTCGAGATGTCCAATGGATGTGGTTGTGGTCCGTCCTGAATACCTCCTCCTGCACTGTTGGGATGTGGTTCTCCAGGGCGGCAATGTGGGTGTTCAGGTGAGTCAGCCGCCGTTTTTCCTGAAGAGGGAGGCCGGGGGAGAAGTTGATTTGTGGGACCAGTACCTGTGCAAGAGGAAACTTGAGCTTACACATTCTCAGTGTTCTCTGCAGCTGTTTGACTGCAGTCTCTTTGGACTTCTGGACTCTGTTGTTCAGGCCGAAGGCGAGGATGATTTTCTCCACTGGTCCTGTGGTCCTGGCGTTTTCCAGAATGCCTTCAGCATGTCTGAGGTTGGCCCCTGGAAAGCCGTCGACCTGTAGTCCTGTGATGTTGTATGCGGGAAATCTGTTGACATTAGAGTCTCCAATTATGATGCATTTATCTTTAATGTAGAGGATCCAATCGTGTGGCTTTCTGGATGATGTCAGGTGTCTGGTGGGATGACAGGGTCCGGATCCCTGTGGCGTGGTGACGTCCCCAGGTGTGCGGCCCAGTAGGGTCTGTACTGTAGTCTGGAGTCTGTTCCCCCCACGAGGGGTGAGTGACCCTGGGCCCATATTCCCGCTTGTGTGGGATGTGTTGTCCAGATCTTGGTCCCCTGGAGCTGTGAGCTCCTCCTGGGAGAGTTCCTCAGGGGAGCTGGTGACGGACAGCGCATCTTGGTTGTCCGTATTTAGTGTCCTGGGAGGGGCCACTCTGGGGAGGGTCAGAGGGTTGGCTCCTGTTGCTGTTCTCGGCACGAGAGAGAAGGAGCCTCCCCTGCAATGGCGGCCGGCAGTTCGGATCTGCATCCTCTGTGGACGTGGGGAAGGATGTTGAAGGTTAGTGGGCGTGTCCTCATTCCCTCGTGGTGGAGGGGGGAGGTCCTCCCTCTGGGACTGGGACAAGATGGGGGTGCTGGGTGCACTCTGATCTGCCCCAACTGTTGCCGTCTCCCTCTGTGCTGCGGGTTCAGGAGACCTGTCCCTCGGTGTTGGTGCTCCATCTGCTGACTCCAGATCTGAGCTGCTGGAGGAATCATCGCACTCCTCCTCTGTGAGCTGCCTCAATGTGTCTGTGATCACCTGTTCTGCCTTTTCTAGTGTGTCATCAGCTAGTCTCTTTCCCAGGCTCCTTTTAGCCCAATTTGAGGCTATTTGAAAAGGAGCTCCCCATTCTTTAACTCTGAGCTTAGAGAGTGCCTCCAGTTCGACTTCCGCTGTCTTCTCATAATGCTCTTTGAGTGTTTTTAAAGTGTTTCTAGCCCAATTCTTGGCGTTGCCTTCAATTGTCTTTAAAACGTTGGGATTTGGGATTGCAGGTTTGATGGCTGTGGTCAGATGTTTAGCCATTTTTTCTATAGTCAAAGGAGGTTTTTCATTTGTGACATTTAGAAAATGATGTAATGTCTTTATCACCTTGAACAGAATGCGGCACTTCAAAGCAAAGTCCGGGTCGTCCGACCTGGGTCCGCTGTCATCTCGTTGTTCGCGGCTGCGGGAGTGTTGCCGCGTCGTTCCGCGTCCGCCGTCGCGTCGTCCTGCTCCGTGCGTGTTGTTGTGGCCCTCCCCGGTCCGTGGTCGGCGGGTGCTGTGGTCTCGAGCTCTTCTGCGACCATGCTCTCCCTCCCTGTTCCCCCGGGGCGGGTCGCGTCGTTGTCTAGTATCTCGTTGCAATGCGCTCCTCACGATAGGAGCGCGCACTCCGCGAACTCGCTCCGGCGAGCTGCGGCGCGAGCCGGAAACATGGCCTCTCCGGCTGTAATAGTCTCTTTCTGTTCTTCTTACCGGGCTGGTCCGGTGGTGGTTGGAGTGGTCACGGTGTCGGAATGGCTCCGTACGCCGTGGGGGTGTGTCATCTCTGTCCGTGGCGCGCTGTGTCCAGGTGCGCTCCGTGCGTCCGTCGCGCCTGGACCGAGACCCACCTCCGTGTGCCCGTCGAGGGGAACCATGACGTCTAACAGGGCCGCCTTCATCAGGTCTGCGCCCAGTTCTAGTGACCGAGGCGTACGACCGGCGGTAACATGGTGACGGAACGCGGTGTCTATGAGTTGAATCAGTGCGCCACGCTCCGCTCCGGGTGCCCTGTCCACTGTGCTCGTATCCGGTAATGTTTACTTCGGGATACTCATTGAGCCTACGGTTGTCCGAGTGGACCCTACCTCTTCGGGGGGAGGCAGGTCTGCCGTGGTGTTCTGGGCTGTGGTAGCGTGTTCTGCGGTCTCTGCTGCGTTCATCTCTATGCCGGTCCGTATTTCGTTCACGTCTGTATGTGTCCCTGCCAGCCATGATGGCCCCCGGCGGGAGCCTTCGCGAGGAAAAAGTTGCAGAAGCCTTGCGTTTTACCTTTTATTCTCGTTGGTTCAAGTTAAACACAATAAACAACTAAAAAATCTAAAATAAAGCGACGTTTCGGTTAATATTTAACCTTCATCAGGCTGAAAATAAGCATTGTAATTAAGAGTTAACTACAATGGACTGGGTCATGCTAAGTACGTTCGTACTACGGCGTGCTCTGAGTAACAGGAAGGGGTGGGGCATAACATTGCTTAAAGGTCAAGTGTCAACCAGACATATAGAGGTGGGTGTCCCTCTAGTCATGTGACCCCCCCTAAAGCCTATAACTCGACTCCAAACTGCGTATTGTGGTTACAGTGTACATTGTTACATACAAATATGTGGATTTCCAAATAATAACAGCGAGTTGTCTGTTAAATACAATAAAGACTTCTATGCAATAACAGAGAACAACATTTGCATTCATATTCATTTGTACATTTGTATCAATTGTTTTTACAGAATGAACACTGTACATGCAGGTAAATGATCTGGTGACATGAGTTCATGACTGCAAATACATGTCATGATGACCAGGTAAGTATTCTTCACAATAAACAACAATTTTATTGCATTCATGTGATTCCAGGTTGTGTGTTAAGATTTGTATTCCAACAGGTTGAGATTAGTATACAAATCACGGTTAGGTCTTAGAAAAATGCCCCCTCCTGGTTATGTTTAGGACTGGGGCCTGCCAGTCATTCAGGTCCCCCACTTGGTTATGGTTAGGACTGTGAAAACCGGAGGGCTTAGAAGAGCGCCCCATCCTGGTTATGTTTAGGACTGGAGACTAATAACATTTCGGTCCCCCACTAGGTTATGGTTAGGGCTGTAAAAACCGGAGGGTCCCAGGAAGAACCAAAAGGACCCAGATCGGGCAGGAAGGCACTGGCTGGGTAGGGAAATCGTTTGGTTTGGTTAGCCCACTGCTGTAAAGCACTGGGTTTGCCTATGCACTGTCACATAACCCGCCCAACCCAGGAACCCTCAGCCCTCATTGAGGCCCCCCGGTGTTTTGGTGCCTAATCTGGCGATCCAGACTCTCTCCTTGTGTCTCCTTTGTGACACATTCCACCCTGTGTTACATTCAACAACAGTGGTCCTGAGTGAGTCCCAGCCATGTGCTATAAAATGTTTCACCAGGTGTGTGTCTGTCTTCTTCTTCCTGACAATGTTGTACCTGTGCTGGGTAAATCTGGTGGAGACTGAGTTACCCGTTTCCCCCACATACTGAGACTTGCATGTTCTACAATAAATTAAATAAACACAATTTGTGGTCTTCAGACTCCCCCTCGTCTTATTTTGAAAGGTTTCTCCAGTATTATGGTTCTGTATCCACTGTTTGTGTTTAAAATATGTCTCTGCTTTTTTAGGTACCGGGACCGAGGCAGATCCTATTTTGGCCCTCACGAGGATATCTTTTAAATTTTTATTCCTCCTGTAAGCAGGAAGAATGCTGTGATTTTGTAAAATGTTCGTCCCTGTGGTGATTCTCTGAAAGTTTTTTTTACATTTATTGGATAACTCCCTGGTGGATGGTGAGAATCTGGTGATCAGGGGAATATTACATGTGACCATGATCGGTTTGGTTTCCAGAAATGTTCTGTAACATTTTCTGCAGAAGGTCCTGGAGTACCCCCTAGTGGACAAAGCTGTGAATAGGATTTTGACTGCTTTGTGAAAATCTTCCGGCCTGGTGCAAATCCTATGAAACCTAAGTAGTTGTGACTTTATGAGTCCTGCATATGTATGTTTGGGGTGGAAGCTGGTCTTGAAAAGTAGGGCATGTGTGTCTGTTTCTTTAAAGAAGACCTTAACGTCCAGTGTTTTATTTTCTTTGAATTTGTCTCCTTTATAGGTGGTTGTGTCCAAAAAGTCAACTGTTGTGAGACTATGTGTGGACTTAATTTTTATAGATTCTCTGTGATTATGTAGAGTATTGAGAAATGTGTCAAATTCTTCTCTGGAATGTTGCCATATTCCCCAGATGTCGTCCAGAAATCTGTAATAATGCAGTGGTTTCAATGTGCAGGCCTTAAGGGCTGATTCCTCCCACTCTGCCATGAAGATGTTTGCGTATGCTGGAGCGAATTTCTTCCCCATAGCTGTTCCTTTAATCTGCAAAAATATATCCTGATTGAACACAAAGTCGTTTCTCCTGAGATTAATTTCTAGGAGTTGCAATAGCTCCTTGTCTGGCCTGTGTTTGTTGGGATTTCTTTGAAAGATATTTTTTATGGCTTGCATGCCCTCCTTCGTGTCTATATTTGTGTACAAGCTGTCAATATCAATGGTAAACAGAATAGCATCTTCTGGAATAATTAGTTCTTTCACCAGGTCTACAAAGTGATATGTATCTTTGATGTAGCTTGGATGTATAATTGAGAGTGGATTAAGAAAATAGTCCAAGTACTCTGCTGTATAATATGTCTCACTATTGCAGTCTGAAACTATAGGTCTCCCCGGAGGAATGATGTGTGGTATGCTCCACTTTGCAGCATCCTTGTGGATTTTTGGCAGCATGTAAAATATTCTGGCTCTGGGTTCATTGTCCCCCATCAGATAATGCTTTTGTTTTTTATTTATGAAACCCTTTTCACAGAGAGAATTTAGGATTTTGTTCACCATAGGTATTGTTTCCAAATAGATCGGTTTGTTTAATTTGACATAATACCTAGGATCGTTCAATTGTCTGTAACCCTCCCATAAGTACTGTTCTCTGTCCATAATTACAATTGAGCTGCCTTTATCTGCTGGTTTGATAACTAATCTTTTGTTTTTTGTCAATTCCAATAGGGCAAGATATTCTTCAGGGGTCAAATTTGGAGGTGTCTGGTGATTAGTGAAATACTCTTGAAAGTACTTTGTGTCAGCCCTGATGATTTTGACTATCTCTTGGGGGATTACTGATTGTGGGGGAGACCAGTTAGATTTGTGTATGAATCTTAATCCGGTTGTTTCAGGTGAGTCCTCGTAATAGGCTGCTAATTTCAGTCTCCTGTGATACTGCTGTAAGTCAAATCTAGCTTGTAATTTGATGTCCTCATTAGTGCCTTTAGTGGGAATAAAACTCAATCCTTTATTCAGGAGAGAAAGTTGGTTAGCGGTGCATATGAAATTTGTGGCCAAATTGATAACTGTTTTGTCCCCCTCCTTAGCAGGTAGGTTAGTGGGGGCTTCTAGTTTAAACCAAGATGACAACACCAGTGATCAAAGATAACCTTTGCTGTTCGAGATGTCCAATGGATGTGGTTGTGGTCCGTCCTGAATACCTCCTCCTGCACTGTTGGGATGTGGTTCTCCAGGGCGGCAATGTGGGTGTTCAGGTGAGTCAGCCGCCGTTTTTCCTGAAGAGGGAGGCCGGGGGAGAAGTTGATTTGTGGGACCAGTACCTGTGCAAGAGGAAACTTGAGCTTACACATTCTCAGTGTTCTCTGCAGCTGTTTGACTGCAGTCTCTTTGGACTTCTGGACTCTGTTGTTCAGGCCGAAGGCGAGGATGATTTTCTCCACTGGTCCTGTGGTCCTGGCGTTTTCCAGAATGCCTTCAGCATGTCTGAGGTTGGCCCCTGGAAAGCCGTCGACCTGTAGTCCTGTGATGTTGTATGCGGGAAATCTGTTGACATTAGAGTCTCCAATTATGATGCATTTATCTTTAATGTAGAGGATCCAATCGTGTGGCTTTCTGGATGATGTCAGGTGTCTGGTGGGATGACAGGGTCCGGATCCCTGTGGCGTGGTGACGTCCCCAGGTGTGCGGCCCAGTAGGGTCTGTACTGTAGTCTGGAGTCTGTTCCCCCCACGAGGGGTGAGTGACCCTGGGCCCATATTCCCGCTTGTGTGGGATGTGTTGTCCAGATCTTGGTCCCCTGGAGCTGTGAGCTCCTCCTGGGAGAGTTCCTCAGGGGAGCTGGTGACGGACAGCGCATCTTGGTTGTCCGTATTTAGTGTCCTGGGAGGGGCCACTCTGGGGAGGGTCAGAGGGTTGGCTCCTGTTGCTGTTCTCGGCACGAGAGAGAAGGAGCCTCCCCTGCAATGGCGGCCGGCAGTTCGGATCTGCATCCTCTGTGGACGTGGGGAAGGATGTTGAAGGTTAGTGGGCGTGTCCTCATTCCCTCGTGGTGGAGGGGGGAGGTCCTCCCTCTGGGACTGGGACAAGATGGGGGTGCTGGGTGCACTCTGATCTGCCCCAACTGTTGCCGTCTCCCTCTGTGCTGCGGGTTCAGGAGACCTGTCCCTCGGTGTTGGTGCTCCATCTGCTGACTCCAGATCTGAGCTGCTGGAGGAATCATCGCACTCCTCCTCTGTGAGCTGCCTCAATGTGTCTGTGATCACCTGTTCTGCCTTTTCTAGTGTGTCATCAGCTAGTCTCTTTCCCAGGCTCCTTTTAGCCCAATTTGAGGCTATTTGAAAAGGAGCTCCCCATTCTTTAACTCTGAGCTTAGAGAGTGCCTCCAGTTCGACTTCCGCTGTCTTCTCATAATGCTCTTTGAGTGTTTTTAAAGTGTTTCTAGCCCAATTCTTGGCGTTGCCTTCAATTGTCTTTAAAACGTTGGGATTTGGGATTGCAGGTTTGATGGCTGTGGTCAGATGTTTAGCCATTTTTTCTATAGTCAAAGGAGGTTTTTCATTTGTGACATTTAGAAAATGATGTAATGTCTTTATCACCTTGAACAGAATGCGGCACTTCAAAGCAAAGTCCGGGTCGTCCGACCTGGGTCCGCTGTCATCTCGTTGTTCGCGGCTGCGGGAGTGTTGCCGCGTCGTTCCGCGTCCGCCGTCGCGTCGTCCTGCT
Organism: Lycodopsis pacificus; assembly: GCA_028022725.1. Classification (NCBI taxonomy): domain Eukaryota; kingdom Metazoa; phylum Chordata; class Actinopteri; order Perciformes; family Zoarcidae; genus Lycodopsis; species Lycodopsis pacificus. The sequence continues at coordinate 20,994,725 of CM051708.1, forward strand.
CCGTGCGTGTTGTTGTGGCCCTCCCCGGTCCGTGGTCGGCGGGTGCTGTGGTCTCGAGCTCTTCTGCGACCATGCTCTCCCTCCCTGTTCCCCCGGGGCGGGTCGCGTCGTTGTCTAGTATCTCGTTGCAATGCGCTCCTCACGATAGGAGCGCGCACTCCGCGAACTCGCTCCGGCGAGCTGCGGCGCGAGCCGGAAACATGGCCTCTCCGGCTGTAATAGTCTCTTTCTGTTCTTCTTACCGGGCTGGTCCGGTGGTGGTTGGAGTGGTCACGGTGTCGGAATGGCTCCGTACGCCGTGGGGGTGTGTCATCTCTGTCCGTGGCGCGCTGTGTCCAGGTGCGCTCCGTGCGTCCGTCGCGCCTGGACCGAGACCCACCTCCGTGTGCCCGTCGAGGGGAACCATGACGTCTAACAGGGCCGCCTTCATCAGGTCTGCGCCCAGTTCTAGTGACCGAGGCGTACGACCGGCGGTAACATGGTGACGGAACGCGGTGTCTATGAGTTGAATCAGTGCGCCACGCTCCGCTCCGGGTGCCCTGTCCACTGTGCTCGTATCCGGTAATGTTTACTTCGGGATACTCATTGAGCCTACGGTTGTCCGAGTGGACCCTACCTCTTCGGGGGGAGGCAGGTCTGCCGTGGTGTTCTGGGCTGTGGTAGCGTGTTCTGCGGTCTCTGCTGCGTTCATCTCTATGCCGGTCCGTATTTCGTTCACGTCTGTATGTGTCCCTGCCAGCCATGATGGCCCCCGGCGGGAGCCTTCGCGAGGAAAAAGTTGCAGAAGCCTTGCGTTTTACCTTTTATTCTCGTTGGTTCAAGTTAAACACAATAAACAACTAAAAAATCTAAAATAAAGCGACGTTTCGGTTAATATTTAACCTTCATCAGGCTGAAAATAAGCATTGTAATTAAGAGTTAACTACAATGGACTGGGTCATGCTAAGTACGTTCGTACTACGGCGTGCTCTGAGTAACAGGAAGGGGTGGGGCATAACATTGCTTAAAGGTCAAGTGTCAACCAGACATATAGAGGTGGGTGTCCCTCTAGTCATGTGACCCCCCCTAAAGCCTATAACTCGACTCCAAACTGCGTATTGTGGTTACAGTGTACATTGTTACATACAAATATGTGGATTTCCAAATAATAACAGCGAGTTGTCTGTTAAATACAATAAAGACTTCTATGCAATAACAGAGAACAACATTTGCATTCATATTCATTTGTACATTTGTATCAATTGTTTTTACAGAATGAACACTGTACATGCAGGTAAATGATCTGGTGACATGAGTTCATGACTGCAAATACATGTCATGATGACCAGGTAAGTATTCTTCACAATAAACAACAATTTTATTGCATTCATGTGATTCCAGGTTGTGTGTTAAGATTTGTATTCCAACAGGTTGAGATTAGTATACAAATCACGGTTAGGTCTTAGAAAAATGCCCCCTCCTGGTTATGTTTAGGACTGGGGCCTGCCAGTCATTCAGGTCCCCCACTTGGTTATGGTTAGGACTGTGAAAACCGGAGGGCTTAGAAGAGCGCCCCATCCTGGTTATGTTTAGGACTGGAGACTAATAACATTTCGGTCCCCCACTAGGTTATGGTTAGGGCTGTAAAAACCGGAGGGTCCCAGGAAGAACCAAAAGGACCCAGATCGGGCAGGAAGGCACTGGCTGGGTAGGGAAATCGTTTGGTTTGGTTAGCCCACTGCTGTAAAGCACTGGGTTTGCCTATGCACTGTCACATAACCCGCCCAACCCAGGAACCCTCAGCCCTCATTGAGGCCCCCCGGTGTTTTGGTGCCTAATCTGGCGATCCAGACTCTCTCCTTGTGTCTCCTTTGTGACACATTCCACCCTGTGTTACATTCAACAACAGTGGTCCTGAGTGAGTCCCAGCCATGTGCTATAAAATGTTTCACCAGGTGTGTGTCTGTCTTCTTCTTCCTGACAATGTTGTACCTGTGCTGGGTAAATCTGGTGGAGACTGAGTTACCCGTTTCCCCCACATACTGAGACTTGCATGTTCTACAATAAATTAAATAAACACAATTTGTGGTCTTCAGACTCCCCCTCGTCTTATTTTGAAAGGTTTCTCCAGTATTATGGTTCTGTATCCACTGTTTGTGTTTAAAATATGTCTCTGCTTTTTTAGGTACCGGGACCGAGGCAGATCCTATTTTGGCCCTCACGAGGATATCTTTTAAATTTTTATTCCTCCTGTAAGCAGGAAGAATGCTGTGATTTTGTAAAATGTTCGTCCCTGTGGTGATTCTCTGAAAGTTTTTTTTACATTTATTGGATAACTCCCTGGTGGATGGTGAGAATCTGGTGATCAGGGGAATATTACATGTGACCATGATCGGTTTGGTTTCCAGAAATGTTCTGTAACATTTTCTGCAGAAGGTCCTGGAGTACCCCCTAGTGGACAAAGCTGTGAATAGGATTTTGACTGCTTTGTGAAAATCTTCCGGCCTGGTGCAAATCCTATGAAACCTAAGTAGTTGTGACTTTATGAGTCCTGCATATGTATGTTTGGGGTGGAAGCTGGTCTTGAAAAGTAGGGCATGTGTGTCTGTTTCTTTAAAGAAGACCTTAACGTCCAGTGTTTTATTTTCTTTGAATTTGTCTCCTTTATAGGTGGTTGTGTCCAAAAAGTCAACTGTTGTGAGACTATGTGTGGACTTAATTTTTATAGATTCTCTGTGATTATGTAGAGTATTGAGAAATGTGTCAAATTCTTCTCTGGAATGTTGCCATATTCCCCAGATGTCGTCCAGAAATCTGTAATAATGCAGTGGTTTCAATGTGCAGGCCTTAAGGGCTGATTCCTCCCACTCTGCCATGAAGATGTTTGCGTATGCTGGAGCGAATTTCTTCCCCATAGCTGTTCCTTTAATCTGCAAAAATATATCCTGATTGAACACAAAGTCGTTTCTCCTGAGATTAATTTCTAGGAGTTGCAATAGCTCCTTGTCTGGCCTGTGTTTGTTGGGATTTCTTTGAAAGATATTTTTTATGGCTTGCATGCCCTCCTTCGTGTCTATATTTGTGTACAAGCTGTCAATATCAATGGTAAACAGAATAGCATCTTCTGGAATAATTAGTTCTTTCACCAGGTCTACAAAGTGATATGTATCTTTGATGTAGCTTGGATGTATAATTGAGAGTGGATTAAGAAAATAGTCCAAGTACTCTGCTGTATAATATGTCTCACTATTGCAGTCTGAAACTATAGGTCTCCCCGGAGGAATGATGTGTGGTATGCTCCACTTTGCAGCATCCTTGTGGATTTTTGGCAGCATGTAAAATATTCTGGCTCTGGGTTCATTGTCCCCCATCAGATAATGCTTTTGTTTTTTATTTATGAAACCCTTTTCACAGAGAGAATTTAGGATTTTGTTCACCATAGGTATTGTTTCCAAATAGATCGGTTTGTTTAATTTGACATAATACCTAGGATCGTTCAATTGTCTGTAACCCTCCCATAAGTACTGTTCTCTGTCCATAATTACAATTGAGCTGCCTTTATCTGCTGGTTTGATAACTAATCTTTTGTTTTTTGTCAATTCCAATAGGGCAAGATATTCTTCAGGGGTCAAATTTGGAGGTGTCTGGTGATTAGTGAAATACTCTTGAAAGTACTTTGTGTCAGCCCTGATGATTTTGACTATCTCTTGGGGGATTACTGATTGTGGGGGAGACCAGTTAGATTTGTGTATGAATCTTAATCCGGTTGTTTCAGGTGAGTCCTCGTAATAGGCTGCTAATTTCAGTCTCCTGTGATACTGCTGTAAGTCAAATCTAGCTTGTAATTTGATGTCCTCATTAGTGCCTTTAGTGGGAATAAAACTCAATCCTTTATTCAGGAGAGAAAGTTGGTTAGCGGTGCATATGAAATTTGTGGCCAAATTGATAACTGTTTTGTCCCCCTCCTTAGCAGGTAGGTTAGTGGGGGCTTCTAGTTTAAACCAAGATGACAACACCAGTGATCAAAGATAACCTTTGCTGTTCGAGATGTCCAATGGATGTGGTTGTGGTCCGTCCTGAATACCTCCTCCTGCACTGTTGGGATGTGGTTCTCCAGGGCGGCAATGTGGGTGTTCAGGTGAGTCAGCCGCCGTTTTTCCTGAAGAGGGAGGCCGGGGGAGAAGTTGATTTGTGGGACCAGTACCTGTGCAAGAGGAAACTTGAGCTTACACATTCTCAGTGTTCTCTGCAGCTGTTTGACTGCAGTCTCTTTGGACTTCTGGACTCTGTTGTTCAGGCCGAAGGCGAGGATGATTTTCTCCACTGGTCCTGTGGTCCTGGCGTTTTCCAGAATGCCTTCAGCATGTCTGAGGTTGGCCCCTGGAAAGCCGTCGACCTGTAGTCCTGTGATGTTGTATGCGGGAAATCTGTTGACATTAGAGTCTCCAATTATGATGCATTTATCTTTAATGTAGAGGATCCAATCGTGTGGCTTTCTGGATGATGTCAGGTGTCTGGTGGGATGACAGGGTCCGGATCCCTGTGGCGTGGTGACGTCCCCAGGTGTGCGGCCCAGTAGGGTCTGTACTGTAGTCTGGAGTCTGTTCCCCCCACGAGGGGTGAGTGACCCTGGGCCCATATTCCCGCTTGTGTGGGATGTGTTGTCCAGATCTTGGTCCCCTGGAGCTGTGAGCTCCTCCTGGGAGAGTTCCTCAGGGGAGCTGGTGACGGACAGCGCATCTTGGTTGTCCGTATTTAGTGTCCTGGGAGGGGCCACTCTGGGGAGGGTCAGAGGGTTGGCTCCTGTTGCTGTTCTCGGCACGAGAGAGAAGGAGCCTCCCCTGCAATGGCGGCCGGCAGTTCGGATCTGCATCCTCTGTGGACGTGGGGAAGGATGTTGAAGGTTAGTGGGCGTGTCCTCATTCCCTCGTGGTGGAGGGGGGAGGTCCTCCCTCTGGGTTAGGGTTAGGGTTAGGGTTAGGGTTAGGGTTAGGGTTAGGGTTAGGGTTAGGGTTAGGGTTAGGGTTAGGGTTAGGGTTAGGGTTAGGGTTAGGGTTAGGGTTAGGGTTAGGGTTAGGGTTAGGGTTAGGGTTAGGGTTAGGGTTAGGGTTAGGGTTAGGGTTAGGGTTAGGGTTAGGGTTAGGGTTAGGGTTAGGGTTAGGGTTAGGGTTAGGGTTAGGGTTAGGGTTAGGGTTAGGGTTAGGGTTAGGGTTAGGGTTAGGGTTAGGGTTAGGGTTAGGGTTAGGGTTAGGGTTAGGGTTAGGGTTAGGGTTAGGGTTAGGGTTAGGGTTAGGGTTAGGGTTAGGGTTAGGGTTAGGGTTAGGGTTAGGGTTAGGGTTAGGGTTAGGGTTAGGGTTAGGGTTAGGGTTAGGGTTAGGGTTAGGGTTAGGGTTAGGGTTAGGGTTAGGGTTAGGGTTAGGGTTAGGGTTAGGGTTAGGGTTAGGGTTAGAGGGTTAGGTTTGGTTAGGAGCGGGGCCCTCCTAAGAGGGCCACGAGGGGCACTGGCACAAGGGGGCTGTCCTTTAAAAAGGTTTTAATAAACCTCAAAAAAATAAAATAAATAAATAAAATAAAAAATAAATAAAAAATTTTTAAAAAAATAAAAAAATAAAAAAAATAAAAATTTATAAAATAAAATAAAAACATTGAAACAATTTTATTAAAAACAGCCTGACAGCAGAGCAACCGCCAGCGGGGCCGACGGAGAGGAGATGCTAAAAGGAGAAGGGGAATTTAAAAACCAGGCAAACAAGGGGACAAGGAAAAAGAAGGCACAATCACACACAGTAATTCCCCAACAATTATAAATAAATATATAAGTGCTTTAAAAGGAATAACCTAAGTAATAAGTGCTATAAATGTAAAAATATAAAAAGATAATTTAACAGATAATAAATGTATGTACTGGGTTAGGGTTAGGGTTAGGGTTAGGGTTAGGGTTAGGGTTAGGGTTAGGGTTAGGGTTAGGGTTAGGGTTAGGGTTAGGGTTAGGGTTAGGGTTAGGGTTAGGGTTAGGGTTAGGGTTAGGGTTAGGGTTAGGGTTAGGGTTAGGGTTAGGGTTAGGGTTAGGGTTAGGGTTAGGGTTAGGGTTAGGGTTAGGGTTAGGGTTAGGGTTAGGGTTAGGGTTAGGGTTAGGGTTAGGGTTAGGGTTAGGGTTAGGGTTAGGAAAATCGTTTGGTTTGGTTAGCCCACTGCTGTAAAGCACTGGGTTTGCCTATGCACTGTCACATAACCCGCCCAACCCAGGAACCCTCAGCCCTCATTGAGGCCCCCCGGTGTTTTGGTGCCTAATCTGGCGATCCAGACTCTCTCCTTGTGTCTCCTTTGTGACACATTCCACCCTGTGTTACATTCAACAACAGTGGTCCTGAGTGAGTCCCAGCCATGTGCTATAAAATGTTTCACCAGGTGTGTGTCTGTCTTCTTCTTCCTGACAATGTTGTACCTGTGCTGGGTAAATCTGGTGGAGACTGAGTTACCCGTTTCCCCCACATACTGAGACTTGCATGTTCTACAATAAATTAAATAAACACAATTTGTGGTCTTCAGACTCCCCCTCGTCTTATTTTGAAAGGTTTCTCCAGTATTATGGTTCTGTATCCACTGTTTGTGTTTAAAATATGTCTCTGCTTTTTTAGGTACCGGGACCGAGGCAGATCCTATTTTGGCCCTCACGAGGATATCTTTTAAATTTTTATTCCTCCTGTAAGCAGGAAGAATGCTGTGATTTTGTAAAATGTTCGTCCCTGTGGTGATTCTCTGAAAGTTTTTTTTACATTTATTGGATAACTCCCTGGTGGATGGTGAGAATCTGGTGATCAGGGGAATATTACATGTGACCATGATCGGTTTGGTTTCCAGAAATGTTCTGTAACATTTTCTGCAGAAGGTCCTGGAGTACCCCCTAGTGGACAAAGCTGTGAATAGGATTTTGACTGCTTTGTGAAAATCTTCCGGCCTGGTGCAAATCCTATGAAACCTAAGTAGTTGTGACTTTATGAGTCCTGCATATGTATGTTTGGGGTGGAAGCTGGTCTTGAAAAGTAGGGCATGTGTGTCTGTTTCTTTAAAGAAGACCTTAACGTCCAGTGTTTTATTTTCTTTGAATTTGTCTCCTTTATAGGTGGTTGTGTCCAAAAAGTCAACTGTTGTGAGACTATGTGTGGACTTAATTTTTATAGATTCTCTGTGATTATGTAGAGTATTGAGAAATGTGTCAAATTCTTCTCTGGAATGTTGCCATATTCCCCAGATGTCGTCCAGAAATCTGTAATAATGCAGTGGTTTCAATGTGCAGGCCTTAAGGGCTGATTCCTCCCACTCTGCCATGAAGATGTTTGCGTATGCTGGAGCGAATTTCTTCCCCATAGCTGTTCCTTTAATCTGCAAAAATATATCCTGATTGAACACAAAGTCGTTTCTCCTGAGATTAATTTCTAGGAGTTGCAATAGCTCCTTGTCTGGCCTGTGTTTGTTGGGATTTCTTTGAAAGATATTTTTTATGGCTTGCATGCCCTCCTTCGTGTCTATATTTGTGTACAAGCTGTCAATATCAATGGTAAACAGAATAGCATCTTCTGGAATAATTAGTTCTTTCACCAGGTCTACAAAGTGATATGTATCTTTGATGTAGCTTGGATGTATAATTGAGAGTGGATTAAGAAAATAGTCCAAGTACTCTGCTGTATAATATGTCTCACTATTGCAGTCTGAAACTATAGGTCTCCCCGGAGGAATGATGTGTGGTATGCTCCACTTTGCAGCATCCTTGTGGATTTTTGGCAGCATGTAAAATATTCTGGCTCTGGGTTCATTGTCCCCCATCAGATAATGCTTTTGTTTTTTATTTATGAAACCCTTTTCACAGAGAGAATTTAGGATTTTGTTCACCATAGGTATTGTTTCCAAATAGATCGGTTTGTTTAATTTGACATAATACCTAGGATCGTTCAATTGTCTGTAACCCTCCCATAAGTACTGTTCTCTGTCCATAATTACAATTGAGCTGCCTTTATCTGCTGGTTTGATAACTATTCTTTTGTTTTTTGTCAATTCCAATAGGGCAAGATATTCTTCAGGGGTCAAATTTGGAGGTGTCTGGTGATTAGTGAAATACTCTTGAAAGTACTTTGTGTCAGCCCTGATGATTTTGACTATCTCTTGGGGGATTACTGATTGTGGGGGAGACCAGTTAGATTTGTGAATGAATCTTAATCCGGTTGTTTCAGGTGAGTCCTCGTAATAGGCTGCTAATTTCAGTCTCCTGTGATACTGCTGTAAGTCAAATCTAGCTTGTAATTTGATGTCCTCATTAGTGCCTTTAGTGGGAATAAAACTCAATCCTTTATTCAGGAGAGAAAGTTGGTTAGCGGTGCATATGAAATTTGTGGCCAAATTGATAACTGTTTTGTCCCCCTCCTTAGCAGGTAGGTTAGTGGGGGCTTCTAGTTTAAACCAAGATGACAACACCAGTGATCAAAGATAACCTTTGCTGTTCGAGATGTCCAATGGATGTGGTTGTGGTCCGTCCTGAATACCTCCTCCTGCACTGTTGGGATGTGGTTCTCCAGGGCGGCAATGTGGGTGTTCAGGTGAGTCAGCCGCCGTTTTTCCTGAAGAGGGAGGCCGGGGGAGAAGTTGATTTGTGGGACCAGTACCTGTGCAAGAGGAAACTTGAGCTTACACATTCTCAGTGTTCTCTGCAGCTGTTTGACTGCAGTCTCTTTGGACTTCTGGACTCTGTTGTTCAGGCCGAAGGCGAGGATGATTTTCTCCACTGGTCCTGTGGTCCTGGCGTTTTCCAGAATGCCTTCAGCATGTCTGAGGTTGGCCCCTGGAAAGCCGTCGACCTGTAGTCCTGTGATGTTGTATGCGGGAAATCTGTTGACATTAGAGTCTCCAATTATGATGCATTTATCTTTAATGTAGAGGATCCAATCGTGTGGCTTTCTGGATGATGTCAGGTGTCTGGTGGGATGACAGGGTCCGGATCCCTGTGGCGTGGTGACGTCCCCAGGTGTGCGGCCCAGTAGGGTCTGTACTGTAGTCTGGAGTCTGTTCCCCCCACGAGGGGTGAGTGACCCTGGGCCCATATTCCCGCTTGTGTGGGATGTGTTGTCCAGATCTTGGTCCCCTGGAGCTGTGAGCTCCTCCTGGGAGAGTTCCTCAGGGGAGCTGGTGACGGACAGCGCATCTTGGTTGTCCGTATTTAGTGTCCTGGGAGGGGCCACTCTGGGGAGGGTCAGAGGGTTGGCTCCTGTTGCTGTTCTCGGCACGAGAGAGAAGGAGCCTCCCCTGCAATGGCGGCCGGCAGTTCGGATCTGCATCCTCTGTGGACGTGGGGAAGGATGTTGAAGGTTAGTGGGCGTGTCCTCATTCCCTCGTGGTGGAGGGGGGAGGTCCTCCCTCTGGGACTGGGACAAGATGGGGGTGCTGGGTGCACTCTGATCTGCCCCAACTGTTGCCGTCTCCCTCTGTGCTGCGGGTTCAGGAGACCTGTCCCTCGGTGTTGGTGCTCCATCTGCTGACTCCAGATCTGAGCTGCTGGAGGAATCATCGCACTCCTCCTCTGTGAGCTGCCTCAATGTGTCTGTGATCACCTGTTCTGCCTTTTCTAGTGTGTCATCAGCTAGTCTCTTTCCCAGGCTCCTTTTAGCCCAATTTGAGGCTATTTGAAAAGGAGCTCCCCATTCTTTAACTCTGAGCTTAGAGAGTGCCTCCAGTTCGACTTCCGCTGTCTTCTCATAATGCTCTTTGAGTGTTTTTAAAGTGTTTCTAGCCCAATTCTTGGCGTTGCCTTCAATTGTCTTTAAAACGTTGGGATTTGGGATTGCAGGTTTGATGGCTGTGGTCAGATGTTTAGTCATTTTTTCTATAGTCAAAGGAGGTTTTTCATTTGTGACATTTAGGGTTAGGGTTAGGGTTAGGGTTAGGGTTAGGGTTTAGGGTTAGGGTTAGGGTTAGGGTTAGGGTTAGGGTTAGGGTTAGGGTTAGGGTTAGGGTTAGGGTTAGGGTTAGGGTTAGGGTTAGGGTTAGGGTTAGGGTTAGGGTTAGGGTTAGGGTTAGGGTTAGGGTTAGGGTTAGGGTTAGGGTTAGGGTTAGGGTTAGGGTTAGGGTTAGGGTTAGGGTTAGGGTTAGGGTTAGGGTTAGGGTTAGGGTTAGGGTTAGGGTTAGGGTTAGGGTTAGGGTTAGGGTTAGGGTTAGGGTTAGGGTTAGGGTTAGGGTTAGGGTTAGGGTTAGGGTTAGGGTTAGGGTTAGGGTTAGGGTTAGGGTTAGGGTTAGGGTTAGGGTTAGGGTTAGGGTTAGGGTTAGGGTTAGGGTTAGGGTTAGGTTTAGTTAGGAGCGGGGCCCTCCTAAGAGGGCCACGAGGGGCACTGGCACAAGGGGGCTGTCCTTTAAAAAGGTTTTAATAAACCTCAAAAAAATAAAGTAAATAAAAAATAAAAATAAAAATAAAAATAAAAATAAAAATAAAAATAAAAATAAAAATAAAAATAAAAAAATAAAAAAAATAAAAATTTATAAGATAAAATAAAAACATTGAAACAATTTTATTAAAAACAGCCTGACAGCAGAGCAACCGCCAGCGGGGCCGACGGAGAGGAGATGCTAAAAGGGGAAGGGGAGTTTAAAAGCCAGGCAAACAAGGGGACAAGGAAAAGGAAGGCACAATCACACACACTAATTCCCCAACAAATATAAATAAATGTATAAGTGCTTTTAAAATAAATAAAATAAACTAAGTAATAAGTGCTTTAAAATGTAAAAAAACTATATAAGAAATAATTTAACATATAACAAATGTATATACACACCATCCACATCTAAAACTTTAAAAAGATAAATAAATAAATAGATAAGTGCTTTAATAAAATAATTTAAGTGATAAGTGCTTAAAATGTACAAACATGCAAAAGTGGAAAAATGTGTAAAATTATGCCAAATAACCCTATTCACAGTAAGCCATAAAATCAGGAGTCAATAAAAACAGACTGGGCGTTAATATTTTTCATTCAGCCCGTGAGGGTCTATAGTACCCAGTCTGTGGATCCATTTCCTCTCCGCTGCTTGCCGCTGCGCCCTGCTCCACTGCCCGCTGCTCTCCAGGCCCACACTTTGGAGACCATGTGAGCCATGGAGTTTAAAATGTGCATATAGGGCGCTCGTGCCATTCCCACTGTTGATCATATAAAAATGCTGCTTGATTCTAAGATGCAGCTCATTCTTTGTCTCCCCCACGTACAGTTTGTGGCAGGCCCCGCATCTAAGAGCATAAACCACATTTGAAGCTGTGGGTGGTAGGGCCTGCCCCAGGTTAAAACCGAGTCTGCTCTGGGGGTTAAAAACGTGGGGGAGACGCATAAAACCGATCTCCGAGCCTCGAAGCGCCTCCCTCCTGGTCTCTTTTTTGTTTAGGTCAGTGTGGACCAGGATGTCTTTAAGATTTTTATTTCTACGAAAGGCGGAGATCACACGGCTGTCCTCCAGGGCGGCACAGTGTTCCCTCGCCCCCTGAAAATTGCTCGTAATACTCTTGAGGAGGTTGTGGGTAGCCTCTGAAAAGGTTAAAATCAAGGGGACGAGGGACTGGGTAGGCGGTGGTGGGGTGTCGGTGCCGCCTCTGAAGGTGTCGGCGACCTCCGCCTTAATCGTTCTCAGGAAGCGCTTCGAGTAACCCCTGAGTCTCAATGCGCCAAAAAGGGTGCTGGTTGCCTCCTCCACATGGCCCGGGAGGGTACAGATCCTGTGGAACCGGATCAGCTGGGACTTGATGAGACCTCTGTAGGTGTGTTTGGGGTGGTAACTGGATTTATGGAGGAGGGCGTGGCGGTCCGTTTCCTTAAAATGAACTTTCGTGGCCAGGGTTTTGTTCTGGTCGCTGGATTCTTGGAAGAAAACCCTGGTGTCCAGGAACTCGACCGAAAGGTGTTGAAGGTTATGTTTGAGTTTTATTTTGGGGTGATGTGAATTTAAAGTGTCCAAAAATGTGTGGAAGTGCTGTTCAGTGTGGTCCCAGAGGCCGAAGATGTCATCCAGGTACCGGAAGTAGAGGAGGGGTTTGTGTTGGAGTTTGAGAAAAGCCGTTCTCTCCCAATGGGCCAGGTAGATGTTAGCATACGCCGGAGAGTATTTCCGGCCCATAGCACACCCGCACAACTGGAGATAGTGTTTATTGTTGAATGTGAAGTCGTTCCGAGTCAGGGTGATGTTGAGGAGTTGGATTATTGCTTGATCAGGTCTATCTGGGTTGGGGTATTTATTAAAAATGTCTTGAATGGCAATGAGGCCCAGTGGAGTTTCAATATTGGTGTACAGAGATTCAATGTCAATGGTGAAAAGAAAGGTATGACCGGGTACCTGGAGGTTTTTAATTTTATTGATGAAGTGATAAGTGTCCTGAAGATAACCGGGGTGAAGTTGTGAAAGCGGATTAATAAAGTGGTCAATATATTCTGTGATGTTGTAGGACTCGGAGCCGCAATCGCTGACTATAGGGCGGCCGACCGGAACCACAGAAGGGACCGTCCAAGTCGCAGGAGGCTTGTGTATCTTGGGGAGCAGGTAGAAGAGGCGAGGCCTGGGCTCATCAGGACCGTCCAGGTATTGTTTTTGTTTGGAATTGATGTATTGATTGTCATGTAGGCTATGTGTAATGTTCCTAATGAGCTGTTGTGTTTCTAGCTGTAATGATTGCGTGAGTGGTGCATAATATGTGTTGTTATTTAATTGTCTATCTGCTTCTAATATGTAATTATGTCTGTCCTGTAAAACAATTTGGCCCCCTTTGTCGGCTGGTTTGATGACTATGTGTTTGCTAT
>CM051709.1:2500-7500 GCA_028022725.1 Lycodopsis pacificus
ACCCTAACCCTAACCCTAACCCTAACCCTAACCCTAACCCTAACCCTAACCCTAACCCTAACCCTAACCCTAACCCTAACCCTAACCCTAACCCTAACCCTAACCCTAACCCTAACCCTAACCCTAACCCTAACCCTAACCCTAACCCTAACCCTAACCCTAACCCTAACCCTAACCCTAACCCTAACCCTAACCCTAACCCTAACCCTAACCCTAACCCTAACCCTAACCCTAACCCTAACCCTAACCCTAACCCTAACCCTAACCCTAACCCTAACCCTAACCCTAACCCTAACCCTAACCCTAACCCTAACCCTAACCCTAACCCTAACCCTAACCCTAACCCTAACCCTAACCCTAACCCTAACCCTAACCCTAACCCTAACCCTAACCCTAACCCTAACCCTAACCCTAACCCTAACCCTAACCCTAACCCTAACCCTAACCCTAACCCTAACCCTAACCCTAACCCTAACCCTAACCCTAACCCTAACCCTAACCCTAACCCTAACCCTAACCCTAACCCTAACCCTAACCCTAACCCTAACCCTAACCCTAACCCTAACCCTAACCCTAACCCTAACCCTAACCCTAACCCTAACCCTAACCCTAACCCTAACCCTAACCCTAACCCTAACCCTAACCCTAACCCTAACCCTAACCCTAACCCTAACCCTAACCCTAACCCTAACCCTAACCCTAACCCTAACCCTAACCCTAACCCTAACCCTAACCCTAACCCTAACCCTAACCCTAACCCTAACCCTAACCCTAACCCTAACCCTAACCCTAACCCTAACCCTAACCCTAACCCTAACCCTAACCCTAACCCTAACCCTAACCCTAACCCTAACCCTAACCCTAACCCTAACCCTAACCCTAACCCTAACCCTAACCCTAACCCTAACCCTAACCCTAACCCTAACCCTAACCCTAACCCTAACCCTAACCCTAACCCTAACCCTAACCCTAACCCTAACCCTAACCCTAACCCTAACCCTAACCCTAACCCTAACCCTAACCCTAACCCTAACCCTAACCCTAACCCTAACCCTAACCCTAACCCTAACCCTAACCCTAACCCTAACCCTAACCCTAACCCTAACCCTAACCCTAACCCTAACCCTAACCCTAACCCTAACCCTAACCCTAACCCTAACCCTAACCCTAACCCTAACCCTAACCCTAACCCTAACCCTAACCCTAACCCTAACCCTAACCCTAACCCTAACCCTAACCCTAACCCTAACCCTAACCCTAACCCTAACCCTAACCCTAACCCTAACCCTAACCCTAACCCTAACCCTAACCCTAACCCTAACCCTAACCCTAACCCTAACCCTAACCCTAACCCTAACCCTAACCCTAACCCTAACCCTAACCCTAACCCTAACCCTAACCCTAACCCTAACCCTAACCCTAACCCTAACCCTAACCCTAACCCTAACCCTAACCCTAACCCTAACCCTAACCCTAACCCTAACCCTAACCCTAACCCTAACCCTAACCCTAACCCTAACCCTAACCCTAACCCTAACCCTAACCCTAACCCTAACCCTAACCCTAACCCTAACCCTAACCCTAACCCTAACCCTAACCCTAACCCTAACCCTAACCCTAACCCTAACCCTAACCCTAACCCTAACCCTAACCCTAACCCTAACCCTAACCCTAACCCTAACCCTAACCCTAACCCTAACCCTAACCCTAACCCTAACCCTAACCCTAACCCTAACCCTAACCCTAACCCTAACCCTAACCCTAACCCTAACCCTAACCCTAACCCTAACCCTAACCCTAACCCTAACCCTAACCCTAACCCTAACCCTAACCCTAACCCTAACCCTAACCCTAACCCTAACCCTAACCCTAACCCTAACCCTAACCCTAACCCTAACCCTAACCCTAACCCTAACCCTAACCCTAACCCTAACCCTAACCCTAACCCTAACCCTAACCCTAACCCTAACCCTAACCCTAACCCTAACCCTAACCCTAACCCTAACCCTAACCCTAACCCTAACCCTAACCCTAACCCTAACCCTAACCCTAACCCTAACCCTAACCCTAACCCTAACCCTAACCCTAACCCTAACCCTAACCCTAACCCTAACCCTAACCCTAACCCTAACCCTAACCCTAACCCTAACCCTAACCCTAACCCTAACCCTAACCCTAACCCTAACCCTAACCCTAACCCTAACCCTAACCCTAACCCTAACCCTAACCCTAACCCTAACCCTAACCCTAACCCTAACCCTAACCCTAACCCTAACCCTAACCCTAACCCTAACCCTAACCCTAACCCTAACCCTAACCCTAACCCTAACCCTAACCCTAACCCTAACCCTAACCCTAACCCTAACCCTAACCCTAACCCTAACCCTAACCCTAACCCTAA
The DNA here is from genome assembly GCA_028022725.1 of Lycodopsis pacificus. Classification (NCBI taxonomy): domain Eukaryota; kingdom Metazoa; phylum Chordata; class Actinopteri; order Perciformes; family Zoarcidae; genus Lycodopsis; species Lycodopsis pacificus. The sequence continues at coordinate 4,902 of CM051709.1, forward strand.
CCCTAACCCTAACCCTAACCCTAACCCTAACCCTAACCCTAACCCTAACCCTAACCCTAACCCTAACCCTAACCCTAACCCTAACCCTAACCCTAACCCTAACCCTAACCCTAACCCTAACCCTAACCCTAACCCTAACCCTAACCCTAACCCTAACCCTAACCCTAACCCTAACCCTAACCCTAACCCTAACCCTAACCCTAACCCTAACCCTAACCCTAACCCTAACCCTAACCCTAACCCTAACCCTAACCCTAACCCTAACCCTAACCCTAACCCTAACCCTAACCCTAACCCTAACCCTAACCCTAACCCTAACCCTAACCCTAACCCTAACCCTAACCCTAACCCTAACCCTAACCCTAACCCTAACCCTAACCCTAACCCTAACCCTAACCCTAACCCTAACCCTAACCCTAACCCTAACCCTAACCCTAACCCTAACCCTAACCCTAACCCTAACCCTAACCCTAACCCTAACCCTAACCCTAACCCTAACCCTAACCCTAACCCTAACCCTAACCCTAACCCTAACCCTAACCCTAACCCTAACCCTAACCCTAACCCTAACCCTAACCCTAACCCTAACCCTAACCCTAACCCTAACCCTAACCCTAACCCTAACCCTAACCCTAACCCTAACCCTAACCCTAACCCTAACCCTAACCCTAACCCTAACCCTAACCCTAACCCTAACCCTAACCCTAACCCTAACCCTAACCCTAACCCTAACCCTAACCCTAACCCTAACCCTAACCCTAACCCTAACCCTAACCCTAACCCTAACCCTAACCCTAACCCTAACCCTAACCCTAACCCTAACCCTAACCCTAACCCTAACCCTAACCCTAACCCTAACCCTAACCCTAACCCTAACCCTAACCCTAACCCTAACCCTAACCCTAACCCTAACCCTAACCCTAACCCTAACCCTAACCCTAACCCTAACCCTAACCCTAACCCTAACCCTAACCCTAACCCTAACCCTAACCCTAACCCTAACCCTAACCCTAACCCTAACCCTAACCCTAACCCTAACCCTAACCCTAACCCTAACCCTAACCCTAACCCTAACCCTAACCCTAACCCTAACCCTAACCCTAACCCTAACCCTAACCCTAACCCTAACCCTAACCCTAACCCTAACCCTAACCCTAACCCTAACCCTAACCCTAACCCTAACCCTAACCCTAACCCTAACCCTAACCCTAACCCTAACCCTAACCCTAACCCTAACCCTAACCCTAACCCTAACCCTAACCCTAACCCTAACCCTAACCCTAACCCTAACCCTAACCCTAACCCTAACCCTAACCCTAACCCTAACCCTAACCCTAACCCTAACCCTAACCCTAACCCTAACCCTAACCCTAACCCTAACCCTAACCCTAACCCTAACCCTAACCCTAACCCTAACCCTAACCCTAACCCTAACCCTAACCCTAACCCTAACCCTAACCCTAACCCTAACCCTAACCCTAACCCTAACCCTAACCCTAACCCTAACCCTAACCCTAACCCTAACCCTAACCCTAACCCTAACCCTAACCCTAACCCTAACCCTAACCCTAACCCTAACCCTAACCCTAACCCTAACCCTAACCCTAACCCTAACCCTAACCCTAACCCTAACCCTAACCCTAACCCTAACCCTAACCCTAACCCTAACCCTAACCCTAACCCTAACCCTAACCCTAACCCTAACCCTAACCCTAACCCTAACCCTAACCCTAACCCTAACCCTAACCCTAACCCTAACCCTAACCCTAACCCTAACCCTAACCCTAACCCTAACCCTAACCCTAACCCTAACCCTAACCCTAACCCTAACCCTAACCCTAACCCTAACCCTAACCCTAACCCTAACCCTAACCCTAACCCTAACCCTAACCCTAACCCTAACCCTAACCCTAACCCTAACCCTAACCCTAACCCTAACCCTAACCCTAACCCTAACCCTAACCCTAACCCTAACCCTAACCCTAACCCTAACCCTAACCCTAACCCTAACCCTAACCCTAACCCTAACCCTAACCCTAACCCTAACCCTAACCCTAACCCTAACCCTAACCCTAACCCTAACCCTAACCCTAACCCTAACCCTAACCCTAACCCTAACCCTAACCCTAACCCTAACCCTAACCCTAACCCTAACCCTAACCCTAACCCTAACCCTAACCCTAACCCTAACCCTAACCCTAACCCTAACCCTAACCCTAACCCTAACCCTAACCCTAACCCTAACCCTAACCCTAACCCTAACCCTAACCCTAACCCTAACCCTAACCCTAACCCTAACCCTAACCCTAACCCTAACCCTAACCCTAACCCTAACCCTAACCCTAACCCTAACCCTAACCCTAACCCTAACCCTAACCCTAACCCTAACCCTAACCCTAACCCTAACCCTAACCCTAACCCTAACCCTAACCCTAACCCTAACCCTAACCCTAACCCTAACCCTAACCCTAACCCTAACCCTAACCCTAACCCTAACCCTAACCCTAACCCTAACCCTAACCCTAACCCTAACCCTAACCCTAACCCTAACCCTAACCCTAACCCTAACCCTAACCCTAACCCTAACCCTAACCCTAAC
>CM051709.1:15000-17500 GCA_028022725.1 Lycodopsis pacificus
TTTTCCCCCTCTTTAAACCCCCGGAAACAAGCACTCCTCAACTTCCTCAACACCACCATCTCTAGCAAATATCATTTTTTATCCGAAATTAATCCCCTTCTTTTTCAGGTCACTGGTGACAACATCCACTGGACACCCCAGACGGCGGAGATGTTGTTCGGGTACTGGAAACAGCAGTTAAACTGGTAACGGGGGAGGAATGTCATCACACATCTCCCCCTTTGTCTAATATCACCAACCTCTGCTCCGGTCTCTCCCTCACACCTACCCAACTGGAGATACTGGAAAAAGGACTTACCTTCATTCCTACACCCAAACCCCCCACCCGACCGGAGCTCAGAGGGGATCTCCACAACTTTCACAGGAGGCTGAAGTTGTTAGATCACTTCTGGGGCGCACCGGGGCGGGAGCCTGTCCCGTTCACTGGACCGTCCTGCTGGGAACCACGCCTCAACACTCTCTCACCTCAGATCACACAACTCATTCAGAAAAATCTAGCAGCACTGACACGATGGCGCCCCCTTGCACACACGCAGCCTAACATTAGTCAGCAACACAAACACATTCTTAAAACATTGGGTAATAGCAAACACATAGTCATCAAACCAGCCGACAAAGGGGGCCAAATTGTTTTACAGGACAGACATAATTACATATTAGAAGCAGATAGACAATTAAATAACAACACATATTATGCACCACTCACGCAATCATTACAGCTAGAAACACAACAGCTCATTAGGAACATTACACATAGCCTACATGACAATCAATACATCAATTCCAAACAAAAACAATACCTGGACGGTCCTGATGAGCCCAGGCCTCGCCTCTTCTACCTGCTCCCCAAGATACACAAGCCTCCTGCGACTTGGACGGTCCCTTCTGTGGTTCCGGTCGGCCGCCCTATAGTCAGCGATTGCGGCTCCGAGTCCTACAACATCACAGAATATATTGACCACTTTATTAATCCGCTTTCACAACTTCACCCCGGTTATCTTCAGGACACTTATCACTTCATCAATAAAATTAAAAACCTCCAGGTACCCGGTCATACCTTTCTTTTCACCATTGACATTGAATCTCTGTACACCAATATTGAAACTCCACTGGGCCTCATTGCCATTCAAGACATTTTTAATAAATACCCCAACCCAGATAGACCTGATCAAGCAATAATCCAACTCCTCAACATCACCCTGACTCGGAACGACTTCACATTCAACAATAAACACTATCTCCAGTTGTGCGGGTGTGCTATGGGCCGGAAATACTCTCCGGCGTATGCTAACATCTACCTGGCCCATTGGGAGAGAACGGCTTTTCTCAAACTCCAACACAAACCCCTCCTCTACTTCCGGTACCTGGATGACATCTTCGGCCTCTGGGACCACACTGAACAGCACTTCCACACATTTTTGGACACTTTAAATTCACATCACCCCAAAATAAAACTCAAACATAACCTTCAACACCTTTCGGTCGAGTTCCTGGACACCAGGGTTTTCTTCCAAGAATCCAGCGACCAGAACAAAACCCTGGCCACGAAAGTTCATTTTAAGGAAACGGACCGCCACGCCCTCCTCCATAAATCCAGTTACCACCCCAAACACACCTACAGAGGTCTCATCAAGTCTCAGCTGATCCGGTTCCACAGGATCTGTACCCTCCCGGGCCATGTGGAGGAGGCAACCAGCACCCTTTTTGGCGCATTGAGACTCAGGGGTTACTCGAAGCGCTTCCTGAGAACGATTAAGGCGGAGGTCGCCGACACCTTCAGAGGCGGCACCGACACCCCACCACCGCCTGCCCAGTCCCTCGTCCCCTTGATTTTAACCTTTTCAGAGGATACCCACAACCTCCTCAAGAGTATTAAGAACAATTTTCAGGGGGCGAGGGAACACTGTGCCGCCCTGGAGGACAGCCGTGTGATCTCCGCCTTTCGTAGAAATAAAAATCTTAAAGACATCCTGGTCCACACTGACCTAAACAAAAAAGAGACCAGGAGGGAGGCGCTTCGAGGTTCGGAGATCGGTTTTATGCGTCTCCCCCACGTTTTTAACCCCCAGAGCAGACTCGGTTTTAACCTGGGGCAGGCCCTACCACCCACAGCTTCAAATGTGGTTTATGCTCTTAGATGCGGGGCCTGCCACAAACTGTACGTGGGGGAGACAAAGAATGAGCTACACCTTAGGATTAAGCAGCATTTTTATATGATCAACAGTGGGAATGGCACGAGCGTCCTATATGCACATTTTAAACTCCATGGCTCACATGGTCTCCAAAGTGTGGGCCTGGAGAGCAGCGGGCAGTGGAGCAGGGCGCAGCGGCAAGCAGCGGAGAGGAAATGGATCCACAGACTGGGTACCATAGACCCTCACGGGCTGAATGAAAAATATTAACGCCCAGTCTGTTTTTATTGACTCCTGATTTTATGGCTTACTGTGAATAGGGTTATTTGGCATAATTTTACACATTTTTCCACTTTTGCATGTTTTTA